>CM034359.1:23827759-23876003 GCA_019925275.1 Mytilus edulis | reverse complement strand
TTTATCAGTCATTCTGCCAAGAAACAGATTTCTCACCTTTGTCCAGAGCCACTCTTTTCAAAATTTTGGCTGCATGTCCTGCATCAAATAGAACTAATCTAAAAGGACTGGATAATGTTGCAGCAGATGGTGCTTTGGGATTTGAGACTCTATTATCAACTCTGTCAAGCATTGAAAGATATGTGTCAGATAATGACAAGCTAATACAAGTTAAGGAATGCAGAGAAAACCTGTTAGCAGCAAAGCTTTACTTGAAAACAGATTTCAAGGCTCACATTAAGCAAAAGGATAGATGTGCTGATCACTGCATTAGTTTTGCCCTTTCTGATCCTATGGATCAGAAACATCAGCAGCTGTGCAGTGATCACATTCATGACACAAGCTGTGACAGGTGTGATTTATTTACCAACACTGTTCTGGAGGTCAAAAGCCAGATCCGTAATTTAGGAGGTATGATACACTGTTAGTAAAACAAATACTGAATTACAATGTCAAAAATATTATTTGTATGCCCCACTTACGATTGTAGAGGGACATTAGGTTTACTGGTCTGTGGGTCTGTTCGTTTGTCTGTCTGTCTGTCCACTGTCAGGTTAAAGTTTTTAGTCAAGTTAGTTTTGATGAAGTTGAAGTCCAATTAAATTGAAACTCAGTGCACTTGTTCCCTATGATATGATCTTTCTAATTGTAATGCCAAATTATAGATTTGACACCAATTTCACGGTCCACTGAACATAGATAATGAGAGACCTGTGTCGGGTTAAAGTTTTTGGTCAAGGTAGTTTTTGATTAAGTTTTAGTCCAAACAACTTTAAACTTAGTACACATGTTCACTATGATATGATCTTTCTAATTGAAATGCCAAATTATAGTTTCTACACCAATTTGACAGTTTTGAAGTGGTGGTTTGTCATCAGTAATTAATCTGTAACTCAGTGCATCAACAACAGTGTCAGTTTATATAGATTTTAATAAAATTATTGTAATAAGAAAGTAAACTAAACTGAAATGTTTTTTAACTATTGCAGATGAACTTCCACCAGATTTACTATCTGACATATATGGTGACATTGAATCAGCCTGTGAAAGTATAACAGATTGGAAAAGACACATTGTAAGAACCATCAACCAAGACAAAGGCCGCAGTGATCTTTTGAAGAGCCTTTCACCAGAACAAGCAGTCATTGTCATGGACTGGGCCATGAAATTCTTACCCATGTCTTTTAGGGAAAAACAAAGTGACTGGTTTGGACAGAAAGGTGTCAACTGGCATGTCTCTGTTTGTATTTATAAGTCAGAGAATGAAGAGTTGAAGGTTTGTATTATTATTTTTTTTTTATAAAAAAAAGTGTTTTTGGGTATATCTACCAACCCACTCCCCCACCAGCACCCTACACAAAAGAAAAACTTTTTTTTTTTTTTAAATAAATGAAATAAAAGTAAATAAAAACTACTGTGATCAGAGCTCACACAATTATACCCCTGATCCTTGCAAATTTCATGTTTTGGTATTGGGAACCCCAAAAATCAATTTGATCAAGTACAAAATAGGAGGTGCACACTGGCATAATATGATTGAGATTCTCAAAAAGTTTCATTACAAAGAAGGGGTAATGCAAATTGTACACTATTTGGTTTAAGATATGTATCTATAAAATAGGTCAAACACTGTACTCAATGCTTCTGTCAAAAGATATCTGGATGCAAAAGATAAAAAAAATCATAGGTCAATGAGATATTTACCAAAGATATTTGGCAGGAAAAACGTTATTTCTCGATTTTTTTACCAGTTTCATTTCTAAATAACTATTGAAAAGATTTTGTAAGGTTATAAAAATGGCTTATAATTGAACAAGTAAAAGATTTATGATAAATTAGGGGTAAGCATTCAAAAATATTGATGACAGTCAAATGGATAAAACCTGAGGATTCCTAGAGTCTGACAAAAATTACAAAACATGACTATAGCAAACATCTTTTAAAAATGTCTTTTCTATTTCAGCACAGAACTTTTGCACATTGTGTAGAGGCAACCAAACAGGACTGGTATACTGTGGCTGCACTTTTGGAGCATACTTTGCAGACCATCAAGAGCCAGTTATCAAAACTGTCTTCTTACGCAGTGACAATGCTGGCTGTTACCATTGTGGTAACCTTTGGTTCTCTATTCCTTTTATTAGTGAAAGGACAGGTATGTTGTATGTAGGTTAAGAATTTACCATTGATAAGTATGTATCAAATGTTACCTGATTTTCTTATCTAAAAATACTTTATTGCACACAAACAATTTATGGATGGATAGGAGTAGAACATGATAATAAAAACTAAATATTAAGGACTAGAGCATGATGATCAGATTGGAACATTGACCGTTACTTCGTACTGGTCTGACATACAGAGCTTGATGTTTATATGCATAAGGTAACCGTCTGATAGCAGATTGTTAAGAAACAATTGAAGTAATCTTTTGATGTATAGTTTTCTAAATAGTTTTTTTTTGTAGGAGTTTATATAAAAAGATATGACTTCAGCGAAGCCCAAAGCGGAAAGTCATACTGTGATGCCAAAATTGCACACATGCGAGGGAAAATCAGACAGTGCGTTTCAAATGGAAAAAATGTAGTTTGTGCTTCAGATATGAAGTCTGCAATAGATGACTATGGGGGAGTTTCTGGATGCCAAGCAGCTCATGTGGAAATCACAAATACTTTGGATGATCATAGAGCAACTGGTCTTATTAAAGGAATCTCCAAAATATCCAATATAGAGTTTCAGGAAAATATGCAAATAACTATGTGGAAAGCATATGGTATTTGCCAAGGGAGAAATATATCTGTTCAGGGACAAATGAATAGTCAAGATGAAAGGTTGGTACAATTTACTAAACATAATAATATTTTGCATGTTATATGTTGTTTCAGCTGCCTAGCAAATATGCCTATCCTGACATTGATTTGGATAATAGATTATTTGTCTATGGTGTTTTATAGCATGAAAACAATGGGTCCCCATTTTAAGTGAATTAGTAATTCAAAAGAATGGATTTGGGTATTAAAATTCATGACACAAAATCAATTCATGAACCACTATCCACAATCTACCAAATGATGATGATGGTGTTGATGTAAGCAGTTACATGTCAGAGTACAACCTTAAACTATTGACAAAAATCATTCTGTTTAGATAGTTTGACATTATATATATGTGAAGTTTCATATAATAACAACTGTTAAAACAAAAACCAATATGATAAATAGCAATTAATGACTTGAGACCATATTGGTCATGTTTCTGTTCACACAATCATGTTTTATTAATATACATACATGTATAATCATGATTTATTTTTATAAAAAGATGAATTTGAATTTTATAAACTTTTTTCAGGTCATTGAAAGTGATAGCTGATTTTAAACCTCCAATGAAGGTGGAAGGATCCATAAAGCAGAGTTCTGCAGGTGATGGTTTCAGTTGTCAAGAAGGTTGTGTTCAGACCTTTACCTCATTTATGGATATGCATATATGCATTGTTTGATTGGTGATCACAACTATGATCTACAACAAATGTCAACTTATGACAAGATTAAGCTCAGATGGTATGATGCTTGTATAAACTTGTCTGAAATATTGAATTTTAATCGAACTGATGCTTCTCAACCAAATATCTCACAAGATATAGCCAAAGAACAACAAGGTTGGGCCTTAAAAAAAGAAAGGAAGCATGTGAGATTTTCAGACAAAGTTAAATTATATCTAAAGTCAATATTTGAAGATGGTGAAAAGAGTGGGAACAAGATGAATGCTGGCACTGTAGCAAGAAATATGAGAGTTGCACTAGAGAATGGTACCAAAAAGTTTTGCAACAGTGAATACTTAAATGCTAGTCAAATCACATCTTACTTTTCACGGTTAACTGCAGAGAAAAAAATGCCATCAAAGTCTTCAGAGGATATTGACAGTGCGGTAGCTCTTATCGAAAGGTTTGAAGCCATAGAAAAAATAACAGCTTTAATCTAACAATGATTTTTTTAATAGTACTGTGTAATTTGTGTTAGTTGTGTCATTTATACTGAACACACTTCTTTTTTTAAGTTAACCATTGTTTTTAACACATTGTTTTTATAAGAACATAATTATAAAATGATATAGCTAAATTCATTTTTGAATACAATAAGTTGACAACAAATTTTGTCATTGTAAAACATATATTTATTTATACTGCAAGCCTTTTATTTGAGCAGTCAAAATGCATTGGCAGTATATTTTTGTGTGATATACTGTCACTGAAGGTATATCACCTTCTTTGTGACGCTGACAATGTGTTTCCATAGAGTTTTATTGATGAAGTCATTAAGTAATACAGGTTCACGGAATCTTGACGTCATCCGCTTCAAATTCAAAATATTGGTTTTTACCCAAAATATTTCTTTTGTAAGAAATTTAAGAGTTGCAGTATATAGAGAATAACCATACATTGTCTTACGATATAAATTGTATTTTTACTCAGCTCGAAACAGGATAGAAATGCTCAGGAAAGCCTTGATTTCTTCCTGTTTCTAATCCTTGTACCAATAAATTTTATATTTTTAGACAAGGTATGGTTATTCTATATATATATATATATATAGGGTTAGTAATATTATTCTCATTTACAATCCTTTATTATGCACATGCAGAAAAACCGGAAAACTAATATTAAATTAATTTAGACATATAAGGATAAAATGTGCAAAATTACAGTAAAGAATACTAAAGATAGTGACAACAAGTGTGGTCAGAGCTAGTGATTACTTTTTACAGTCTATACAATGTCCTTGTAAATTCAGTTCTTGTTTATAGAGAATTAAAGTTATTGTGACTGCATGTATGTATAAGTAAATAAAGTGCTGAAAATATTTTTGTTATTGATATTTTTATGTACAGATGGCAAAATTTGCAAAGTTAAAACTGAAATTTGTTTTGGCTCCAAGTAAATAAAAAAAAATGACTTCAAATAGATTTAATTATACATATAATTAGTATGCATTTTTCTAGGCTTTGTAGAAAGTTACTAATGCCCATGATTTGATTCTAACTTTAAGAGACTACAAGTATATTATGAAAGAATATCAAAATCTAAACAAATCAAAATTATTGTCAAAATAACCCCCCTTTTTTTAAAGAGAATTCTTGCTAATATTGCCTTATAAATGAAGTCAATGTCTTTGTCATATAACTATTGAGTTTTCAGTCTGGACACTTTTTATATTATATTTTAAAAAAAATGAATGGAAGAATAGGGGTTTCAGAAAGGAAAAGTTAAACACAAAAAATTAAAATGTTGATAAATTGTGGAAATTGTTCCAAATAAATAGGGGTCATCTGATATTGCAAACAATAAGTTAATACAATGCAGATGAAAAACAGATTGTCAAAAGACTTGATAAGTAAAATCATGTGCCAAAAAATATTAAAATTGTTGTTTTTTGGGCTAAAAAAATGATGAAAAAAAAATCCCATTTTTTTGTTATGTTGCTATGGAAAATTTGGTTACTATGGTGACTGAGGAAATTTTAAATAGTTCATTTACTCTTTAAACATTACATAGTGAATATGGAAATGTGAATTGATAAGATATTAAGACATATTTTAAATTTAAGTATGTAATAAATGTATGTTTTGTATGGTTCTGTTTCCAATAACTTGAAAAATGGACCATTTTATTGTTGCCTAGCAACGGCAACCCTGTATGTTTCCGACTCATTTGAATTTTGTTTTATGAAGTCAAAGTACCAATAGTTGTTAACATATGCATGATATTAAATGATCTTTCAGATAACTTGAGAAAAACACCAATGAATATGTTGTAAAATTTCAAAATTGTCAATAAATTCTAAGAATCAAAACTATGTAATGCTTGGCTAGCAGTCAAATTTTTTTTTGAGAATATATGTCTATGATATATGCCTAATGTATTATGCTTATATGTATCTTTCATGTAATAAATTACATTTTTACCTAAAGCATGAATTTTTTTTTCTAATCTAACTTAAAAATTGGTGATTTTTCTGATTTTGCCCAAAATTTCAAACCAAGTTGCTATGGAAACTAAATGGCTTCATTTTGCCTAGCAACGAAAGACTGACGAAAGTTTTATTTTGAATGCTAACTTAGACCATCAATATGAAGTGTTATGCAAATTTTTATCAAAATCTGAGATCATCAGTATGCCACTGTTTGCATGATTCTTAGGCAGACAGCTACTTAATAATCAATCTTTATGATCCCCTAAAGATTACCGACGGTCATGTAACCAGATATGAACATAAGCATATATTATATATTCAGAACAACGAGGATAATTGTTCCAGATCTGGTTTCATTCATTTAATAGCTTGAAAATAATAGGTTAATTATCGTTTTACCTCCATAGATTTTTTTTTATTTTTGGGGGCCCAGATAAGTAAACGAGTATTAAGTAGAAACATTCTGCCATATGCTTAACATGCTTTTCGCATACATAAATAAAGGCAACAGTAGTATACCGCTGTTCAAAACTCATAAATCCATGGACAAAAAACAAAATCGGGGTAATAAACTAAATACTGAGGGAAACGCATTAAATATAAGAGGAGAACAACGACACAACATTAAAATGTAACACACACACACAGAAACAGACTAAGCATTAGACAAAATCCTATGAGAATAACAAATATAACATCAAAACCAAATACAATAATTTGGGATAGATAAGTACCGTGACACTACTTATAGTAACGTGAATTCACACTCAAAAATAAGAGAAACCAAACGACATAATGGAAACACAACGTTAAAATGTAACACACACAGAAACGAAATATAATATAACAATGGCCATATTCCTGAATTGGTACAGGAAATTTTTAAAGAAAAAAATGGTGAGTTGAACCTTTCTTCATTAAAAGTCGAATTGCATGTTGCATGAACTTAGACTTAACGGAGTAGAATAATTGACTAGCAAACCAAGTACTTATATATGATTTTTCGTTGGCATTTGTGTTAAAATGGTTATTTTATATTTTTTACTGGCAATTTTAATTTTAAGGTCACAAAGTGGTGCATATTCGTTTTCCATATGTTTGTCTGTATACTGCAAGTTCTTCATTTAAGACTCATATATATATAGTAATTTCAGTATCGGTATACTCGATTAAATTGTTTTTCTTTCATTATCGGATGATATTAGAAAAAGTTAGGATGTATATAACTTTATATAATCTATTCTCTCTTTCTATTTTTTTTATTTTTGTCGCTTACGAAAAGAAAATCACGTTTGCACGTCAAACCAATTCTTAAACCAATGAAAAAAAAATTAAACCTCAAACAACTACGTCTACAAAATGTCAACTAAATCATGTGTTGTCATAATGAGACGAAAGCTTGAGCGAACAAGGGAACATGAAATAGTCGAAGCGAATACATTCTAACAACGAAACTAATCTACAAAACATTTCATAGAAATGTTGCTATTCGTTGGCATTTTACTGAAAATGTTATTGTATATTTTTTTACTTATATAGCACAACTGACAGTTTGAATTTTAGGTAAAAGTCAAGCAATTTTTTTTCCAAAGGCTTTTCCTTATACTGAAAGTTCTTTAATTGAAGCTCAAATTAAAGTCATGTTGATATCGTTGTGCCTATATTTCTGACTAGGAGCCTTCTTATTATCAATCGACATTACCTTCAAAGACTATGGACGGTCATATCACCCGATGTGAACATAATTTTAAACATAAATATCACGTGAAATCACAAAATGACCATTTTTCTAGGTCTTAGCGATGTCATTTTAGCGTCACTGATGGGTCTTTTTTGTAGACGAAACGCGCGTCTGGCGTATATACAAAATTTAATCCTGGTATCTATGATGAGTTTATTTATAGGTTAAAAATATATGTAAATTTTCTTTTTAACTGCATGGAAATTATACTTTTTTAGTGCCGAGTCAGTCCATTAAATAGCTATTCCTGTTTGATTGATCTCTCGTTTTACTTTTTACTGTTGACGTTCGTTTCTTTACAATGTGGAAGCATACTGACCATATGGCTTCTAATGAGTTTAGTTATTGACTTGTAAATCAATTACTGAAATTTTGTTATTCGTCGCTATTGACATTTGTTTTGAAATTGTTATTTGATAAATTTTTTACTGATATAGCACATATGAATTGTTTTTTTATTTTAGGTCAAAAAGTCAAAAAAGTCAAGCATATTCGTTTTCCATATGTCTTTCTGTTCAATGAAAATTCTTCATATGAGACTTAATTGTATAGTCATTTCTGTATCGTTGTGCCTATATTCAAAAATAATTACCATGTGCTTGCAGGTATGTCACATCTTCATCAGTTTGTTCTTGCTTAGTAGTTATCAATATTATGTTTGACATCAACTTATCTGTAGATGATTTTAATTCTGTTACTGTAAAAAAAAATAACTAGCCTTTTATACAAGAACATAAAATAAGTGCCGATTTTTACAAAGATTGTGATACTGAAAATGTCTTTACTCGGTTTTTGTCATTTTGTTCCTTTTATTAACGGACTATATAATAACATGTAAGGATTTGACCTATTAGCATCTAAAAATATGGTCTTTTGCATGAATATGGCTTCAGAGGAGTTGAATTATCAACTTGTAAATAAGTTACTGAAATTTTGATATTCGTTGACATTTGTTTGGAAATGGTTATTTGATATTGTGACTGATATCACACATCTGACATTTTCAGTTTTAGGTGAACAAGTCAAGCATACTCGTTTTTTTATATTTATCTGTATACTGAAAAGTTCTTCATTTGAGACTCAGACATACAGCAATTTCAGCATCTTTCTGCCTATATTCAAAAACAATTACCATGTGCTTGCAGGTATGTCGCATCTTCATCAGTTTGTTCTTGCTTAGTAGTTATCAATATTATGTTTGACATCAACTTATCTGTAGATGATTTTAATTCGGTTACTACAGTTAGAACATTAAATAAGTGTGAAATTTTTCAAAGATTGTGATACTGAAAATTATTAGCTGCTTAAGAAGGTAAGCAAATCCAGCTCTACATGTGGCACCTTTCGCGTGGAAAATGGGAAGTTCTAATCTGGTGATGTCTCATTCGGCTATTTTACAATTCCGGAAAAGAGGACGTTACGTCAATTCGAAATTACCAATAAGTCATCTGTGTTATGGGAAAATTTAAACTAACCTTTTGTTTTTAAGTCAACTACATCCTTTGTAATCTTTTGTAAATCCATTGCCCCTCCTGTAAGTAGACCGAAACTTTTGAGCTGAGTCGGATCGAAAATCGACCGTATGCAAGTGCAAGTATACATGTACAAGACTTAAATTGAGTTTGGAACATTTAAATACGAAATAAAAGATGAATTTTGTTCTGTTTTGTTTAGTTCTTATAGCAAATCGATTTTAAAACAGATACCAAATTTCAGAAAAGATTTTTTTCAACCCAAAATAGGTGAACAGATGTTTTGATATTCATTTACAATAGGTCTATTTCTATCCAACGCAACTTATAATGTTGCGATTATAGTGAATTAAATTATTTTTTGAATAACGTCAATCACACAGTATTGATTTTCAAACTCATTTGAACAGAAATAGGATCTGCTGCATTTCTCATAAAAAAAATAATTACAGACAAATAAAACCACTTTGAGTTAATGAATGAAAAGTAAGAGAATTGAAATTAAGCACAAAACAAACAGAAAACCCTACCCATTACTATTACAAGAATGTTTTGACTAAGAGTTAACCATGTTAATCACAACATTATTAAACTTTTACTCGTCATACATTAACTGCATACGATATGTAAACATAGATTTGCAGTTCGACTTCTGTAAATTCCTTACATTCGTATATATTGATAATACAGCGAATAAGTCATTTTTATGAACTTCATTTATATGGGACGTCTGTCAATATAATTGCTGATAAAGGGAACTAGTTTAACCTCGCCACATTATTTATGTATCTGCCTGTCCCAAGTCAGGAGCCTGTAATTCAGTGGTTGTCGTTTGTTTATGTGTTACATAAATTATTTGTTTTTTTGTTCATTTTTTTTTTTATTTTTTTTTTTTTACATAAATAAGGACGTTAGTTTTCTCGTTTGAATTGTTTTACATTGTCTTATCGGGGCCTTTTATAGCTGACTATGCGGTATGGGCTTTGGTCATTGTTGAAGGTCGTACGGTTACCTATAGTTGTTAATGTCTGTGTCATTTTGGTCTTTTGTGGATAGTTGTCTCATTGGCAATAATACCACATCTTCTTTTCTATAGTGCATTCTTATATTGTGCTGTCAAACCACTGTCCAATGTTGGAGATGGAAGAGGGTGGGTTGTCTCATTTGAGAATTATATCACATCCTCTTATGTAGATAACTATGCATGATTACATGAACTGCGTGTAGTAATGCGAAATACATTAACAATGATTCATAAACAAGTGAACTCTGATTCAATTATATTGAATGATTGATAAAGTCTAAAGCTTAATGCTGTAGTGCAAACCGTAAGTAGAGATATAAGATAATAATATAATTAAATAGAAGCCGAAACGAATGAAGTGAAATCATTACTACAAGACTTGACCACATACCTTGAACACATGCTGCTTGACATTCTTCGTCGCTTTGAAAATTATTTTGATTTCCTTTGCAACCTCCATACCAGAATCTCTCACATTTACTTGAACTTGTATTAAAGAAATGCTTCACAGTAAAATCAGAACATGGTCCTCTATGTTTAGGTTGTTGACAAACAGGGTCTTTAAAGCAATAAAATAAGATAAATTTATAAAAATGACCATATAATTGATATTCATGTCAACACCGAAGTGCTGAATACTGGGCTGGTGATACACTCGGGGACGAAACGTCCACCAACAGTGACATCGACCCAGTGGTGTCAAAGGTACTTGGAGTCTGTTTCACAAAAATTAATCTTACGATAAAAATATTTAGTTGAATTGTTAAGGAATATTTTAGACTTAAGATAAATTTTACACTTAAGATTTTTGGTGAAAAGGGCTACAGAATTATAATTTACTACGCCGGACGCGCGTTTCGTCTACATAAGACTCTCAGATAAAATAAGTTTTAAAGCCAAACAAGTACAAAGTTGAAGAGCATTAAGATTTAACTTAATTATTTCTATTTAGCCAAGATGCTCTTGAAGAGTTTTAGGGAGAATAACTGATTAGCATACATAACGCTCAAGATGATGTTGGATTCTAGTTTCATACTTGATTCTTGCAACTACGAAAGATAGGGATCTTTTGTTCAAAATATTAGATTGCAATGTAATATAGAAGATGTCTTTAACAATGCATTAAATAATATAGCAGCTGTAAACAGTTTTAAAATAAAACATAGTTTTAGTCTTTATTTTTCTATGTTGTGTTTTGTGTACTATTGTATATTTTTCTTTTTTCTTTTTTAAGCTATGGCATTTTCGTGTAATTTTCTATTTATCAGTTTGAATGTCCCTCTTATATCTTTCGCCCCTCTTCAATAAAACATCGACCTACTATCAAAGTTACATGTTGATGTCCGGCAATTGCACACGCTTTGAATAACTTACATTTTGCTTGGGATGGTACGTTTAAACACCTTAAATGTTTACTTAGCATTACTTAAAGATATTACTCACAATTACTTAAAAAGTAAAAACACAAAAATACTGAACTCCGAGGAAAATTCAAAAAGGAAAATCAAAAATCAAAAGGCAAAATCAAAAGTCCAAACACATCAAACGAATGGATAACAACTGTCATACTGTTAAATGATTACTTTTATTTACTGGGAATTGTTTGGATAATTATTATAGCAAACTATCTTAAAGCTATCATTTGTGTTTTTTAATTAATGTTTATTCCATTATCTGGATCTTACTTATATTGATAATCATTGAACATCTTATGTACCTAATCATATCACTGGTGTTAAACTGATAACCGTAACTTAAATTACGACGATCTCAATATGGCGACGGCAGAAATAGGTAAATTTTCTCAAATAGAGCCCGTTGTTGTCAAGAGTTACTCAGCTGCAAGGTTTTATACCAATACCAATACATCATATTTGAATCGTAACGGTGCACTATAATTGTCTAAGCGCTTTGAAATTTTACGTCGAGAAAATTCGGGATGATAATCGTAATTCAATGGCATTTTTCTTGTTTGATAATCGTAATTCAATGGCATTTTTCTTGTTTGATAATCGTAATTTCTTTATGGAATGATAGTAACTGAAAAGTAATAAATGTGTCTTCAAGCTGTTCGATGGTATTGTGTGTGTAAAAAACAAAACTTATTTATATATGTCTCCTTTATAACAATATGCAAAACCTTTAGCAATATCCAATATCCAAAAAGCAGCAATCCTATCAATTCATTGCTCCAAATGAAAGTCTCGTATACCACATTTAAATATGCAATATGTTTTGTCTCAAATATCGCATAATTATATTCAATCGACATAATTAATAAAAAGAGCAAATTAACCTCCCCTATCCAATATTCCCTATACTACGGGGCTGGCTGTGGGTTACTTCCTATATAAATATATGAGTTATAACATGGATCAGATTTTTGGTCTTCGGCAATATTTGGAAGGGGAAGTTTATTTTAAATTCCAGCAGCACCACCCCCTCCCCTGTGCCCTATACAAGCCTCATTTATCATAAGTCCTCTTTTGTTGATATTCTGGAATGGGTCCACAAATTTTGAAAAAGGGAAATAGGGGTTACTATTAACTGTGCTTCGCTTCAGAACACACAAAGCATTCCAACCTTTCTCTACTATAAATACTATCATCAAATTGATGTTGTTAAAATGTATAGTTATTTTCTGAGATATCAAAACGTCAGTGACGGTCATGAAGTAATCATTTATTATGTAATTGTGAGTAATATCTTTGGTAATGCCAAGTAAACATTAACACCAGTGGATATCATAAATGCCAGTTTGAAATATGTAGTAGTTGATTAGAGACTAATATAAGAAAAATTAGCCAATCAGAATTAAACTTTCATTTGACTTTGACTTATTGTTGGTAGGTGTTAATGTTTCTCGTAACTAGTTGTATACTCAAAATGAAAAAAATTAATGGGGAAAATTCACCTACCTATTTTGTCAAGCTTTTTGTTAATCCTTTGTTTAATCCGTTTCTCGAACTTCCGCAATTCATTTCTCAGCAATGTGTTCTCCTTTAAAACGTTTCCGTTTACATTTTTTAAGCCAATACCTGTGGAATTTGTCAGTTCTTGTAATCTATTATTCAATAAAGTCAAAGAGGATCCTATGGAAATCCTCGATTCTTTGGACTTATATTCTGCTTTTTTTAACTCATGTTGTTGTTGTGAAGTAATGTTTTGTAAATTCTCAATGTTATAACTTGAGGTCACCTTTTCTGATATTAACTTCTCCATTTTTTCCACAGTGGTATTAAGCTTTCGTTCTAAAAAAATGGTTTTGTTTTTTCAGAAAATCAACTTCGCGATTAACTCTCAAAAGACGATCGCTGTAATTGCTTGTCAATTTTTTAGACATAGATTTTTCTTCATTTAACGCACGTTGTTGTTCTGAGGTAAGTGTTTGTAATGCCTGGATCGTTCGGTTTAAGAATTCTTCATTTGTAATACGTTTCTCTATTTTGTCCACAGTTTTGTTAAGCCTTTGATATAAATCTTGGTTTTGTTTTATCAGAGAATCAATTGTACGTCCGTCTTTCAGAACTGTTTTAAGAAGCTCGTGGTAATTGCTGACCATTGTTTCCACTGTGGCGTTAACATGGTTAATTCTTTTCACAAGATCAGCATTCATTGATTCAGCATTCCTAGAACTTACATCTAATAAAAATCCGAAACAGATACATGACAAAACAGTTAAAACAAACAACCACATTTTGTTCAATTCATCCAATTCTTCTATCTAAAGCAAAATAACATTAAACTTTAAGCAGGTTATTTCATCAGTAGTTCATAGGTTACATCTTTGTTAATTAAGGGTGTACTTAAAATAACATACCACATGTCTCAACTCATTACTATAGTTCACCTTTTAATATCATGATAATACTTTCCAAATTCTGCTGTACTTAAATTTGTCGAATTTGCGCTGTATCTTCTACTGAAAGCATCATATAAATTAGGATCATTGTCTCCGGTTTGCACTGTAACTGTTGTAATCTGCATATAAATCTTTTCAATTATGAATACATATATAACGCCAATTAAAAGATCTAACATTGTTGGGCTGTTATTTAGAAGAATTATATATATATATATATAAAATAAAACAGGGAAAAAAGGAAAAAGTTAACAGTTACATTCTATCGATTTCATCCTTCCATTTGGACTCTTCATGATAACTGATGTAATGTCGCTATAGGCGACGTCGTAAAGGAGGTTTGTGACGTTCCGGCATTGTTCTTTATTAAAAATTCTCTGTATTTAATTTCGATCAGAACGTTGTTATGAAATAACGTTCCATCTTTTTTCTATATGCTTCATCCCGTCTACATTTAAAAATAGGCATTATTTGAAAATGCCTTTTACCACAAGTGTCAAGATGGGCACTAATTCGCGAATTTCTGTAATGTGGGTGTTTTATTTGTTCTTTGTGAACTCACACCCGTTCACAGAGGCTATTCCCGGTCTGTCCAATATAATTTTCGTGACAACCAGGACATGTGACGCAGTAAATAAGATTTGTTGTCTTACAAGTCATATTGGCGTTCTCATGAAATTTGTTGCCATCTTTAAATAATTTCATTTTACCCGTTTCTAAATATTTTATATTTTGACCGCAAACACCGCATCTTGAATCTCTGCAAGAATTTATTTCAAAGTCACTAACCTTCGGTTCGAACCGAGCTCTGGTTAAGTGTTTCTTTAAGTTTTAGGTTGTACGTCTTCGGCTGTAGATTAAGTTTCCTACCGGTATTAATTTTTTCATAGTTTCACTTTCATGTAGAATCGAAAGGTTTGATTTAATTGTGTTAAAAACGTTTGGTTAGTAAGGGTCATGTGTACTAACAAACGGTATTTTCTTTAAGTTTTCATCCGTGTCTTTCACTTTCGGGGTTCGTAATTCTTTAAGTGTCAGTAGTTTAGATTTTCGAATTCCACTTTCGATTAGACACTCTGGGTACAACTGTTGTGTTTTATATATATATTAAAAATTGAATACACAAAAAGAGTTTTAAAAGCAGCATTGTCTAGCGCTTTCATTCATCTTGGGACTTTTCAAGACTATCTATTGATGGCGATCCGATGGATACATCTGTTGTAGGGTTGTCACTGACTCAGACGTACTTATAAATATAATTATTTTCTGTGACTGTATCTTACATTAATTTGTAGGATCCTTTACTATAGATAATTTAGCTGATCTGTAACCAATAACATCTGCATGCCTTATATATCATGTACTGCAGTACGCCGCTAGATTAAAACTGACGTGGAAAGGTAACACACGGCCAGCGAAAGCTCTATTTTTTAAGAGCCCAGGTGGTCTTGTGGTCTAGCGGGATGGCTGCATTGCAGGCGATTTGGTGTCACGATATCACAGTATCATAGGTTCGAATCCCGGCGAGGGAAGAACCAAACATTTGCGAAAGCAAATTTACAGATCTAACATTGTTGGGTTGATGTTTAGACGAGTTGTATATACATTATGTACACAGCCATGTATCACCATCATTGATGGCGATCCGATGGATACAGCTGTTGTAGGGTTGTCACTGACTCAGACGTACTTATAAATATAATTATTTTCTGTGACTGTATCTTACATTAATTTGTAGGATCCTTTACTATAGATAATTTAGCTGATCTGTAACCAATAACATCTTCATGCCTTATATATCATGTACTGCAGTACGCCGCTAGATTAAAACTGACGTGGAAAGGTAACACAAGGCCAGCGAAAGCTCTATTTTTTAAGAGCCCAGGTGGTCTTGTGGTCTAACGGGACGGCTGAAGTGCAGGCGATTTGGTGTCACGATATCACAGTAGCATGGGTTCGAATCCCGGCGAGGGAAGAACCAAAAATTTGCGAAAGCAAATTTACAGATCTAACATTGTTGGGTTGATGTTTAGACGAGTTGTATATACATTATGTACACAGCCATGTATCACCATCATTGATGGCGATCCGATGGATACAGCTGTTGTAGGGTTGTCACTGACTCAGACGTACTTATAAATATAATTATTTTCTGTGACTGTATCTTACATTAATTTGTAGGATCCTTTACTATAGATAATTTAGCTGATCTGTAACCAATAACATCTTCATGCCTTATATTATATATCATGTACTGCAGTACGCCGCTAGATTAAAGTACGTCTGAGTCAGTGACAACCCTACAACAGATGTATCCATCGGATCGCCATCAATGATGGTGATACATGGCCGTGTACATAATGTATATACAACTCGTCTAAACATCAACCCAACAATGTTAGATTTGTAAATTTGCTTTCGCAAATTTTTGGTTCTTCCCTCGCCGGGATTCGAACCCATGCTACTGTGATATCGTGACACCAAATCGCCTGCACTGCAGCCGTCCCGCTAGACCACACGACCACCTGGGCTCTCAAAAAAGAGCTTTCGCTGGCCATGTGTTACCTTTCCACGTCAGTTTTAATCTAGCGGCGTACTACAGTACATGATATATAAGGCATGAAGATGTTATTGTTACAGATCAGCTAAATTATCTATAGTAAAGGATCCTACAAATTAATGTAATATACAGTCACAGAAAATAATTATATTTATAAGTACGTCTGAGTCAGTGACAACTCTACAACAGATGTATCAACTCTACAACAGATGCAGGCGATTTGGTGTCACGATATCACAGTAGCATGGGTTCGAATCCCGGCGAGGGAAGAACCAAAAATTTGCGAAAGCAAATTTACAGATCTAACATTGTTGGGTTGATGTTTAGACGAGTTGTATATATATATATATATATACTGATATTTCTTTTGTAATTTTACAAATTGATTGCACACCTGTTAATTGTATATATAACTGAGATATGTAAAACAGGCACGTTTAGTTTTAATTCGTAACATCCAGGTTATCACAGATAACTTAAGAATATCTATAAAATCTGCGCCTCTTAAGATAACTAAACGTGTAGTATAGAGGAATCTGATCTTACGATGTTTGATCGAATCTGTATCTGTTAACAAACTTTTGTTTTAATTTTTTATATAATTCGCATGAATATTTTTTTAGCTTAGATTCATTGATGCAAATAAACGTTAAGTGAAAACATTATTAGTATTCAGGTCAAAATAAATTATAAATCGATAAAGTACAAATGTAGGTTATATTTATATTGTTATGTATCAATCATCGGTTGAAGCAATATTTTTTAGATAAACATCTATAGACTAATTCTATTTCGAAACATAATCTAACGTTGTGTCATATTATATATCCTGCATTAACATCCGTATAAAAATCAGTATGGCCTTCCGTAGAAAAAAAAGAATCTTCCTTTTAAATTTGTTCTTTTCGTTCCATACGGGAATTTTAGAATTGTGCATTTCGTGCAAGTGCTGCTGAGGTATTATTTTCAGAATTGTTATGGTTACAGTATGTTACAATTAAAAAAAATATGGATAAATTAATTTGGATGTAACACGTCTTTTGCTTGGCTGAAAGTTTTTCGTGCCAGCTTATATGCATAATTTTATCACGTGACCGTAATGTGATCAACGGTTTTTATACGCCCGTCAATTTTGACGGGACGTATTATGGTATACAAATGTCCGGTGTCCGTCCGTCTGTCCGTCAGTCCGTCTGTCCGTCTGTCCTGCGTAAACATGTCGCACCGTAACTTGAGAACGACTTATCTAAATTTTATGAAACTTAAAACAGTTGTTTCTTATGATGGTCAAATGATATGTATACTTTTTAGTGAAAATAAGATTTACACTTTTTGAGTTACGCCACTTTGTAACTAACACAGGGGTGTGGTTTTTTTCACATGTCGCACCGTATCTCAAAAACGATTCTTGATTATTGCTTAAAACTTTACACACTTCTTAGTTATATTAATCTTTTAAATATCTGTATACTTTTTGGTGATGATTCAAAATTTCATTTTTGAGTTATTGAGTATTTTGTAAAAAAGGGGGAGGGTTTTTTTACATGTCGCGCCGTATCTCAAAAACGATTAATGATTATTGCTTAAAACTTTACACACTTCTTTGTTATATTAATCTGAAGATCTGCATACTTTTTGGTTTGATTAAAAATTTTATTTTAGTGATATTTAGTTTTTTGTAAAAAAAAACAAGGTGGGGGTTTCACATGTCCCGCCGTGTCTCAAAAACAATAAATGGTTATTGCTTAAAACTTTCTCAGAAACTATTTATGATTATTGCATAAACTTCCACACAAGACGTCGGGCGTATCATGCGCTCATGGCTTATATTTTCTTTCATTGTAATGATGTATATAGTTATCAAAAGTACCAGGATTATAATTTTATACGCCAGACGCGCGTTTCGTTTGCATAAGACTCATCAGTTACGCTCAGATCAAAATAGTTATAAAGCCAATTCCAGCTGTCTCTTTGTAGTATGGATCTTGTAGTACAATTTTACAATTTAAGAGAGATCCTAACACTTAAACACAAGTTATTGTCTGGAAACTTCACAAATGCTTGAGTTGGCCCTTTTTTGTCCCTAATTCCTACACTGTTGGGACCATAGCCCCCTCAATCAATTCCAACCTCCTTTTAGAGGCATTGAACCTTCTTGTAAAATTTCATAGAGATGTATTCAGTAAAACTTAAGTTATTGTCTTGAAACCACATGTGTCTTCGGACGATGACGACGCAGACGACGACATCATACCATTATTCGAACCAAAAAAAACATTTTGCGTTCGTTTAAGAATTGTTTCGGAATGGATTTATAAAAAACTTACAAACTTTAAAGATGAAAAGCCAATGCATTACAAACAATACAATCTTTAGTTTTCATTGAGTTGTTTCTTCGAACACGTTAAAAAAGAACTGTTTTAGATGAAATTGAATTATATTTAAACAGTTCAAAGTTAACTAATTTTGAAAGCAACCACAGTCATACTTAGTTTTAATTTAGAAAAAAATGACACACAGCTCATAAAATATCAAAACACAGACAGATGATAAATATATAAAAGATATAAAGAAAATTGATTTACTCCAGACAGACATACGAATCGTTTATCAACTAATTAACACTGACATATATATTCTACTTATCTAAGATGTGTTGTTAAACCTTTTCAGAAATTGTTTAATTCTGCTTAGTATAATCACATTCACGGTAGTATTTATATTGATTACAAGAAGAATCCAAACTCATTAATAGAAGAGGTACCGACAAAATCATATGGCTTACAATATTAAAACGAAGATACGACAAAACTACCAACCACGTAGTCTACATCAAAATCTAAGCAACACGTACTACACCAAAAAACGTTGACGATCTCTGCTGAGGCCCCTCATGAGTATGTCCAAGTTATGCCGTTTCTATTGTGCAAACTTAACCTAACATCATACATTTTAGAACTAAACATTTTGTACAACCGTTGCTCTGTTCTGTTTAAGTGGATATAGGAAGATGTAGTGCCAATAAGACAACTTTCCATCCAAATAACAATTTTTTAAGTAAACCATTATAGGTCAATGTACGGCCTTCAACACGGAGCCTTGGCTGTATGAATTTCAAGATTTTTATAGCTACAGTATATTCCTTTGAACAATTGATAATTTTGTTTTGAATTGATACATGTGGCCCTCAATTTTCTTAACCTTGCAAAACCAAAAGGTTTTATTCTCCAAAAAAACAGAAATTATACGATATCATATTAGAAGTAATCGAAAATAGAAGGGCCAATTAAGATAATTCTACGTTTGGGCTGTTTTTCAAACAAAAACATAAACAGAGAAAAAAAAATCGGAGGGAGAAGAATTGTCATTGCTTGATTATTTATTTTTTAATGAATGGTACGAAATACTTCAAAACATGTATATCTTATTTCCATTTCTAAGTTTAAATTTGTCGACTTCTAATTTTGGGTGTGGAGGGAATGTTGTTATAGGGTTTTGTTTGCACCCTCTATCTTTTTAATATCACTAGTTAAAAGACATTGTGTCGACGTAATAGGTTTGTGTTTAACGTCCAGTGGCAAATATCAAATGCATATAAGGACGAGAGCACGTTGATAAGATGCGTATATGAACCTTTCTTTTTGCTAGACTGACACGATGAGCCGCGGATGTTTAACCCTGTAGTTCACATGGTTACATGAATACAGGAAGACATGCCAACCCATCCTCTGAGCCGACAATTCTTCACGATTACCACTAAATACCATGTGCTGGGAGCAGAAGCAACACATACATATGTCCAAAGCTTTTGATTGACCATGTGCAACGACCTCCACACTACGAGAGAGCATGCTACCACTAGACCATCAAGGTGATGTAACAAAATAGTTAGACGTTATTTGGCGTCGTACGTTTACGTTCAAAACATTGTTGTAATACTATTTCCGGAAATTCCATTTTGTAAGAATGTCATTTATTGTATATAGAGAAAAAACAAGTAAATGCAGTCTTAAAATGCCGTTGAAAGTTATTTTCCTGCAGGACAACATTAACGTTGACCAATAAGTGGCCGTTGTGTGTAACTAAATGACAGTTGTTCTTCTAGAAATTATTATTGTCAAAAATCAAGAAAACATTTCCAAACAAATAAACAAAATATAGTATGGATACAATGTACGTACATGTTTGTAATTTGAGGTTGAATTTTCAATTGTTTTTGTTGACTGCTTGTAGCTTTTTCTATTTCATAACATACAAACATACCATACTATCAACAACTCAGCTACTATCAAATAAATCATTCAATTGACACTAAGCAATGCGGTAATATAAATAATAAGCGATTCTTACGAGCTGTAAGAGTAATTCATGTAGCACCATGCGTACTAAATAACGCGGGAAAAGGTGTCAAATTTAACATAACAAGCACAACTGATAAAAATTATCAGAAACTGTATCACGAAGATACCGTTGCAATCTGTTTACTATTAGTAAGTAATAAGAAATGTCCATGACGATTTAAAACAAAGCGGATCGTATTGAAGAACGCAGGTAGGACAGTGTTAACTTTTTGATATTTTATTTAACACCAAGATGTAAAAGATTATAAATTATGATTTTTATCTTTTTATTTGTGAATGTTTCATATATTTTTAATTATACTTTATTAAAAAGTAAATGGACGAGCTATCATGCACAAAGTTTTTTTCATTTTTTTCGAATGCTTAACAGTTAATATTGGTTACCTTTCAAATGTAAGGTATTAAGGCAAATATATAATCATAATTTAAAAAGTGTTTTTGTAATATTGAAAAAAATGCATTAAAAGAAAGAGGGGGAAACAAAATTCTTACAATACTCCCTCCACATCCAAAGTTCAAAGTCGGCAATTTTAAACTTCAGAATTGAAAAAAAGGTAATTTCTTAAAACAGAAAAAAGAAACATTAACATCTCATGTATTTTTTTTCATCATATGTTTATATCTTTATAATGTATGCAAAAAAAAAAACGAAATCGTGCAACAATTATAACCCGTTCGAATCATCCGCGGTCACCCTCGGTTTTTGGTGCGGTTCGTGTTGCTAAGTTTTCTATGTTGTGTTACATGTACATGTAAGTGTACTTTGTACAATTGTGTATTATTTGGCTGTTTTTCGTTTTTGCTATGGCATTGGCATTTTTTTTAACTTTCAAGTTGAGTATATATATCCCTTTTGTTCTCTTTCGCCACTCCTTTGACTAATGCGGACCATTCTTTTGCAGAGGTTATGCCTCATAATGTCACAAAAAGCTTGAAAATTCAAAAATCCAAAACAAGCGGGTTAGACAATACATTATTAAATTCAAATCCCTCTACATTGCTAGAATAGTCAAATACTAGAAGCCTGAGAAATCGCGGTACAGTTGGGCAAGTGTTGAAATAAAGAGTTTTTTTAAATTTCGAGGGCAGTATATCGACACAGCATGTACAATGTATACGTCACATCACAAATATTTCCGACTTTGTACGGTTTCAGAAGTTTTTGAGCTCCTATGAAATCGGTCTCTTCCTTCAGTAGAAAAGATAATATTAATGAACGATACAATTTAGATTTCTTTGTTTTCATTCCGACGACATCAAATTCTGTTCGATTGGAATATTTTGTTTAAAAATAAATAGAAAGAATTTTAATCTTTGAATCCAAATTTAAACAAATCAAAATTCAAGAAAGTTCACTAAAGTCCATACAGTTTGCTGTGATTAATCGATTATCCGTGACCTAAAAATTGCTAAATAACAAGATGGAAGAGAGAAATGTCTTTTTTGGAAATAAAAGACTGTAACATATATATCTAAAAAAATATCCAAGAACTCTCCTGTCTTTCGTACAAGGCCGAATTATAATTATCGAATCGGGAAAAGATACCATCTGATGCTTAACAGTAAACATATTTAAATAAATGTTTGTTTACGGTTTCTGAACTGTCAATAACTCATTGATAATGGTTTAGGTCGTTTCAAAATAGATGAAAACTTTCTAGAATTAACAAAAGAGAGCGAGACCAAGCTTGGCCAATCGAAAAAATTCAATACAAAACAAGACACCAACATGGCAAAATATTAAAAACTGTCACAAGGACAAGCATTATAGGCGATTAAGCATGCACACCACGAACCTCACTAAAAACCGGATATGCAATCGGGTGTCGAGGACCTGTAAGCAGCGATCGTCCCAGATGAAGCAACCATCATGATGCTCCATCAAATAAAATTTCGGTGATAAGTTAATTTCGACTACCCAAACTTTGAAGCGAGTACGTAAGATATCATGAATGTGCGGTCAAATTGTTACATTTAACATATATAATCATTAAACTCAACAACTGAAAACTAGAAAAGACCGACGGTATGGACATTTATTTGATGTATTTATAATAGATCTCATACGTAACAGTTAATTTAATGTGTTGCTTAAAAATATTCAAATGACTTTTTTAAACAAGTTGCTTAAAATGTTCTAATAATGATAAATGGGTTAAACTAAGAAAACGTTTCTAAAGATACATATCTTATTTAACAAATAGATTAATATTTGTACTTGCCAATTATAAAAACATTACTAAACGTTCAAAATAGTAACAACTTACAAATGTGGGTTTAAAGTTGTCTAAAATAATTAATTCAAGAAACACTTCAGCCGTCACAATGAATAATTTAGTTTTGACGGTTAAAATATATCAATAAGGCACTGAGCAATCACCTTTTCATGCTTGTATCACGATTTGCACAATTATTTCCATAATATCTCCCACTACATGAGGGTCATTATATCTTAAGGTAAAAAAAAAATCAAAATGTCTTTAACAAAAATAATTGTCTCAGATAGGAGAAGAAACAATGGTGAGTTTCAATTGAATATTAGTGAAAAAATCATATTATTCCTCTTGATTATCAAATAGTCTAAGACTATTTTGTTGTCAGTTATAATTGAAAAGAAATGAACGCAAATACCTTGCAAATACTCGCGCACACATACAAATACTATCAAGCAAGATGAATGGACGAAAACACAGTCCTGGAACATATCAGTGGTGGATCAAAGGAGAGGGTTCCAGGGGTTATTATCCCCTCTTTTTTGGGACAATCAATGCATTTGATTTGGGGACATATAGTTACAACCCCTCCCCCTTTTCTCATGGGTTTGGACCCCCCCCCTTTTTTTTAAATGGCTTGATCAGCACCTGCATATTGAGTTCAATTGTTATTCCCATGATAAGTCTGTATTCACGATGAGTAGCTGGACATAAATTGTCTATTGTTTGATCAATATCCAGTGGCAAATATTTGATGCATTTTCAAGACGAGAACATATTAATGCAATAGGTTTATGTAGGTCTAAAATTTGGAATGCTGCCTTTGACAAAAGGGTAATCTATGTTGGATAAGTACATAAATTAGCATTGCAAAATAAACCACCTGCTGACATTGAAGAGGATGGTTTAAAGGGTTTTTAAACGAACAGAGAGTGTTACACTCGCCCTTTACGATGCTATGTATTTCATTTTCCCGTTAAACAAACCGTGGTTGAGTATCTATACATTTTTGTTTAACCAAACAAACGCCCTATTCAACTAAGGCTTTTACTGCCGGACTCAAGATGTCCAGTGGTCGATCCAAATCTATACCCAAATCAAATATCGTGTTTTATCATTTTTTTTTACCATTATATTATTTACAAACGAACAAAAAATAGTATAGATATACGATACCAAGTTTTGCAAAAAAAACCAAAGAAATGAGAGTATCTTAGAGTTCTATCTATAATGTATCTATCAAGTATGATTAAGTTGATTAAAAGCATATGATTAGTTTTTCAACAAAAAAAAAGCGGCAAATCGGTCAATTGAAATTGCATAATAACACAAAAACTTAAAAGCCAAAAAACATACAATCTTTTAAATCAGTTAAAGTGACAAAAGCAATTGTTCTGAAAATTCAAAGCGAGGATGAAGTTAATAACTTTTGAATATTATATATGCTGCATTAACTTTTAAATGAATACCTATGATTGCTTACAACCATCAATTTGTGAAATTTAATGGATAGTTTTCTTATTTGCAATCATACCACATCTCCTTATTCTTATATTGAAAGATCTCTACGTGCCGAGTACCCAAATATTACTTCTTCTTTTGGTGGGATTTATAAAAAAAACTACTCGCGTTTGCCTTTCTTAAAATAGAGTTTTCTGAAATGTATCTTCTTGCTTTTTATTTTTCACAAACAATACAACATTAAGGATAATATTTTTGGTTATTTTTGTATAGAATCAGTTACAACAGTTCCATGTCAGGGGACGACTATTATCTTTTTGAAAGGAGAAGGAATTTTAAAATGAATATCCTGCCGTTATAAGTGCAGAACCGAAATGAACAATGCATAAGAAGTGATCAAAGTTTGGCTTTCTATGACACAAAATGCAAGAGACAATTGTGGTAAAAACTGGAAACCGCGGGAAAATAAACATGCTTAGCAACAGACGAGAGAGTCAATCCCCAAAAATATTTCATGTCTCCCGCCAAAATATTTCATATATAAAAAAAGACATTTAAAAGAAATGTATTGAAATTATATAAATTTAAACATAACCGTTTAAGTACAGTACTTTCTACAGTAATAACAATTATGGCTGTTTACTGTTCATTTAATTGTAAAAGGGTTACCAGACTGAGTATATATGCATATGCGATTTGATGAAATTCAAAATAAGTGTCAAATGTTCCAGAACTTTCTGTTTTTATACTAGCCCCAACTTTTCCAATAATATATTGTATCATGGGGTTTGTGTTGTTTATTCTTTAGTTTTCTATGTTATGTCATGTGTACTATAATATTGTTTGTCTGTTTGTCTTTTTCATTTTTAGCCATGGCGTTGTCAGTTTATTTTCGATTTATGAGTTTGACTGTCCCTCTGGTATCTTTCGTCCCTCTCTTGTATCAGTCATGTTTACAAAGGAACAAAATACAATTTAAGCTAGTAATCAACAGCTAAACATTAACTGTTTATACAATACAAACATCGCATACTAGTACCATGCACCGACCGTATAGCACAGTTCACGTGACTTTATTCCAACGGGAGGCAAAATGTACCCTTTGTATGACCCATTCTATCAATTAAATGTTCCATGAATGCAATAGCTACATGAAATCTTGATTGATGTAACATTTGTTTCAAAATGTATATTCAAGAATAGCCAAAAGATATTGATGAAAAAACAAATATTCTAATGCATACATTAACAAGCGGTTTATCAAGCTTCGTGCACGATTTTACAATACGGAACAATTATGTAATTGTTATCTTATTTTTCTCGTAAATAACACATCGTTGACATTGTTGACGTCAGCTTCAATTACGTGTAAAATGTAGAATAATCTGCGTCATTTACATTGTGTTCTCAGGTTTTTGACCTACAGTCTTGGTTTACTTTTAACTTTCCACATACACCATTCCATAAGTGCATTTGTACGTAATAAACCATACTACATGATACAATACCCGATTAAGGCTGTTTAGCCCAGTAGTCAGCACTTTTTTGTGCTGGCAAGAATTATCATTGATATAGTTGTATTTATAAATTACCTGCTCACAAAATTTTGATTTTTTTTAGATACTAAGGCTTTTCTACATCAGGCATAGATTACCTTAGCTGAATTTGGCAAAACATTTATGAACTTTGGTCCTCAATGCTCTTCAACTTCGTACTTTATTTGGCCTTTTTAACTTTTTTGGATTCGAGCGTCACTGATGAGTCTTTTGTAGACGAAACGCGCGTCTGGCCTATACAGTCAGGATTCTACTTCGTCAAAATTATCTCCCCATTACGCCAGTTCATTTTCACAATCGTAGAAATGGAAGCCATTGTAGGGATGACGCGTTGCCAATTTTGCTCTCGGAAACCGATAAATTTATCCACATTGCACCATTACGATCCTTATACTGTGAAAGTACTTTAATTCGTGGGTATCAATTTTCGTGGTTTGAGAAATATTTACATGTTCGTGGGTTTTTAAATTCGTGGATTTTAGTTTTCTAAAAAAAACAATTTGGAAAATTGAAGCTTTAGAAACGAAGGTTACAAATTGTCTTGATTGAGGAAAATTGCAAAGTAAACATTGACCCGGTAAAATGGTAAATCGTAGTGACAACACTAATTAACCCTAGACAAATTGATCAAGAGATTTAAGACCATCAAAGGTGTTAATTAGGCCATAAACATGTCACCTAAAGAAAACAGTACACAAAAACAAATGCTATAAACGTATCTTAATGTTAAATAATTCTTATCAAAATTAAGCTCAGCATAAAATTATTATTTCCGATATGTACGAGAATTTTGAGGATATAAAATGAACACTTTATCATACAAGCATATGAATACCGGAAATCTGACTTTCATCGATCAAAAATATTTTTATGAGAATTAAAAGATCAAAAGTTGTACAGTTAATGTTCTGAAAGATTAAATGGGTATACTCCTTCATGGAGTTGTAGTTCATAGCGCGTTTGCCCTATGACTACTATATAGCATTTTCAGATTTGGCGTTATTCAATATATTCTCTAGATCATATCAGTAGTCAAACTAGCTGCGGAACCGTAGCTCTTAGGTCCTTATGTTATTTTTTGACTATTTGCGGACCATATAGCTACGGTTCCGCAGCTATAGTCAAACCTACATGGGATCTTTCTATGTCTTGATTTGGACAATGTTTGTTTTATTTCGTTGGACACTTAAATTCGTGGATAACGTCATCCACGAAAACCACGAAAATTGGTACCCCACGAATAAAAGTACTTTCACAGTATGTCAGTTATATTTTAAAAGATTGAGGTCTGGCGTATATACAAAATTTAGTCCTGGTATCTATGATGAGTTTATTTACCACGTATAGGGACTGTATTAAAAGACACAGACACCAATTTTCATTATGCTTATATTTACACCATAAGTATTACACGATTTAATGAAAAGTGTAAAATATTAAAAGCCTCCCCAGTTTTTCACCAAAGTATTTGTGATTAAAATTGATCGTAACTAAGTTATACTGAAATATGTATTTCTCTTAGGATTTTTTCGTGAAAAGAGTCACTGTATTGCAAATACGTAGGCACCATATTCCCAAATTACGTCATATACCATAATCTATAAACAATACGCAAAAAGTTAAGGAGCTGTATACTAAATTCGCATGCACTATTCAGAATTAGGCCATACGACATCACCCATGAGACCATGCACGATTAAATGGGAGCTTTAAAATTTTGTTAAACAAAATCGCAAGCACAATTCCCGATTGCCCCATACAGTCACTATATATCCCCATGAGTCCGATCACAATAAATAAGGAAATTTTCACTATTCAATAGATGCATGTGTACAAAAACTCAACCCAAGTCAAATGTAAATAGAGTCAGCTAGTCTCTGCTTTTAAACATAAAAAATTATTTGACAGAGACGTTGCTACATGAGGGTTTGGATGGGGTTAAATGATTAAAGAATAATGCCCTTAAAAAATGAAGATTAGAGAATAACGGGCAAAAAAATGAAGATTAGAGAAAAAAGGGGTATTGTTTTTGAAGATTAGAGAAAAAAGGGGATAATATTTTGAAGATTAGAGAAAAAAGGGGTGAAAATTAAATGTTTACAGAATAACAGACCCCCCCCCCCTTCCCCACATCCAGACCCTCCTACATTTACTACATTTGTTGACGTATTTCTTATAGTTATACATATTCAGATATTCGTAGTCAATAAGAGCATGGAACCACGAGATCGGCTTGTATATACTGATTTCACAGTAAAGATATAACACTATTAGAAATAAAAACTAGTGTAACTTTAGTTATATTCTAAAAACAAAAAAATCAACTATTTTCCGTGGTATGAAATAAAACTTCTAAAAGAAAATAGCATTGTAATTTATGAAAAATATTTCTAGTATCTGGGGTTAATTTATCTTATCGCAGATATATAAGTATTTCGGGATGCTGCTAACAGCTGAAGATAAACCCGTAACAATACCTCATAAATTAAGGAAAAGAATTACTCATATCATTTTGATGTTCATTTCACGTCATCTTTTATGAATATGGTAATTAGCCAGGTGGGATAAAACTCATTAAAGTCATCATATAATATCTGCTTATGATTACCTACTAATCGTATATCAAAGTGCCAGAAATTAATTCGGCAGGTATTATTACTGAAGCTCTGTATTTCTGCCAAGAATTAATAATGTTATGAATTAGAATTTCAATCGGGTGTTTAATATATACACCTTTTTAAAGGGTCCAACTGAGGCCTACTTCCAGTTGCAGGATTGTTTTCGCTGCATTGAAGACCCATTGGTTCTTTGGTTGGGTTGTTGTCTCTTTGACATATTAATCCCATTTGCATTCTCAATTTTATTTTTCATAAATCATTT
The DNA here is from genome assembly GCA_019925275.1 of Mytilus edulis. Classification (NCBI taxonomy): domain Eukaryota; kingdom Metazoa; phylum Mollusca; class Bivalvia; order Mytilida; family Mytilidae; genus Mytilus; species Mytilus edulis. The sequence continues at coordinate 23,846,868 of CM034359.1, read as the reverse complement.
TTGATCCGACTTTTGACTCCGGACAATATTTTTGGCTGCATGATAATCTTCTCATTTATTAAACCTTCTGGTACTCCGGCGGTCAAGTAAGAACAACTACAAGAAGTAACATAGAGTGCATTATTTTTTTTTAAATTGGGGGGGGGGGGGGGGGGGGGAGGGATACTGTTTTCCGATGATTTTGTTTTCCGATAATTTTGTCGTTTTGAGGAACATAAAAAACATTCAACAGAAATATTTTCTCCAAAAAATAACAAAAAGTGAAATTTAAATTGTATTTGACCAATATTGTCTCAAGTTAAGCATATGTCGTTGGTGTGTTGTCTCAATGTCTTAGTCCTCATATTATTAACAATGAGTATACAACTTTCGAATACACATTGTACTACTTTGAAAAAAATATCATAGTATATAGCACAAAATCTTAAATTTAAGAAAAAATATATTTAATTTAGAAATATGTTCCATTTAGTATTAGCAATCGACGACGGGTGTCAAATGTGGAGCAGGATCTCCTACGTTTCAGGAGCACCTGCTAACGCTCCGGTTTTTTTTTATGGGGTTCGTGTTCCTTTGTCTTTAGTTTTCTAAGTTGTAATTTTGAGATTTTTATTTGTCTTTGGTATATGTCATAGCTTTTTTGCATTTTTGGCTGTCATGGCATTGTTAGTATGTTTTCAAGATTTGAGTTTGAGTATCCGTGTGACATTTTTCGGCTCTCTTTCTTATATAAAACGTTATCAAAATCGCGCTCTGGAAAGGCTGAATAAAAAATATTTAATTATGTATGTTTGCAACTAAACATCGAATTGTAGTATAAAAGGTCGGGAATTATCATTAACATCAATATACAAAAAGACAATTTACCAATAAAGAATTTTGAAATCTACAAGTTACAAATTGACAATTAACAAATGAAGAATGTTGAATTTACAAAGATACAAGTTACAAATTGACAATTAACGAATGAAGCATTATAAAATTGCACAGTTACAAGTAACAGACTGACAATTTACCGATTAAGAATGTTGAAACTACAAAGGTACAAGTTACAAATTGACAATTTACGAATTAAGAATTATGAATTTCACAGTAACAAGTTACAAATTAACAATTTACGAATTAACACTATAGAAATTACACAGTTACAAGTTACGAATTGACAAGTTACGAATTAAGAATTTTGACCCCGTTGGCTTTCCATAATTATCTTATCTTTACTTTTTACAGGATTGAAATGGAAGAAAATCCATGTGTAAAACGATCTACTGCCGAGAAGATTTTATCTATTTTATTTACTGTTTTGCTGTGTGTTACATTCGTTCTGATAGGAATTGTCATTTTCTTTGCAACAAATAGAGCAGATCAGAACGAGGCGTCAGGTAAGCATATGTATTTTGAAAATAAAAAAATAAATTCAATAAGAAATTATTTCACACCAAAACCTTATTAAAAACGTTCTTTTATAATTTTTCTGAATTAAACAGTATCAAAGTTTTATTTATGCACTTATATCAAGTTACTTTATGTACATTTTATGTATCCAACTCATTATAACAGTTAATTATCTATCTGATATCTCGTATATTAGATTTAATTTATGAGAATTTAATATCAAAATAGAGAAAAAAAATTGTACTTTTATCCATTATAAAAAAAAATTATGTAGCGAATGGCACTGTATTAAATAAACATCATGAAAAAAAAACGTAACCCTACGTTAAATTTGGTTTGAAGGGGACAAAATGTCGGACGTTGCTATTCAACTCGAATAATAAGAATTTATTTTAAAATTCCTGATTATTGCATGAGGCGAAAGTGTGATCTTTGTACAAAATACTAGTATAAGAATTATTTACTTTAGACATGGGGATTGCCCTGGAATTCCCTTTTATGGGACAATGTAACAAAAATTACGGCAACCTTTCTTGCATGGGACACATAATTTGTATCATCTTGATCCCATTTTTTTATATTTCCGTCTTTTCGAGAGAAAAAAATCGACATTACGTCATCGCCAAATTATGAATTGCTTGTTGTAGACAAACTTTTATATCGTTTGGTAATAAAATTTATATGTTTTTTACGGTATTCAGAATTTCACAAAACTAAAAGTGTAACGCGGGACAAGGACATCATATTGCAAAATAAGTTTTAATTAATGAAAATAGTCTGTTACATATACAAAATTGCAATAATCTGAAAGAAGAATTCAAAAGCTTTAAAATGATATACAACACTTTATAATATCAATTTTCTATGTTTAAAAATTAATAAGATGAATGTGTCTTTTCCGTGATTTTACCAAAGTAACACCAGTAGCGTGCGACGTTTCTATACATGACGTTCAGTTCTGGAACATAACATGTTTTTAAATATTTTAAGGAAATAAGTAATCACACCTTTATTGTACTCTTTGAATTGATGCTCTTTCAATATGATGGTATTACTAATTACAAATAATACTGTGTGTTTCATTTTGCGAGCCAACATGCACAATGGGTTAACAAAAAGACATGTAAATGAAATGAGGTACATTTAAAATGTTTTTGTAACATATAGTTTGTAAACTGATGAACGACCATTAAAAAAACATGACTTATATACAGAATCTAAGACCTTTTTTAATTTGATGAACATGACGTATTTTGATTGAGAATTTTCGCAACTCTGTTTCAGAATATCAAGCTTTTTAAAAGACTGTTTTAAATTGATAGTATATAAATAAATAAACAAAAGTAGCAGAAAAAATTAAGGATCCGTGCGCTTAAAAACATCAAACAAAATATACAAAAGGTGTAACATCAAGTCCATACATTTATAATTTCAGGGATTTGTACCACTGCTGCCTGCGCAAAGGCGGGTAAGTTTTATGTATGTCATAAACATTTTATAAATTAAATTAATAAGTATATTTTCTGATAAAAAGACCTTAATTTGGTCCACAGGTGCCGCGCATTAATTGATGATAATATAATGGCACTACAAAGAGTGTTTTCTTTTTTGAGGGAAGTTTTGAAATTGCGATACTGTTGTCAAGTCATTAAAGATTGTGGACTAAAAATGGTTTCACTCATAAGATCTTTGCATTGTCTTTCTAAAACCAGTTTTAGGCATTTTACAGGTTATGTTCTTCTCATATAATTGATGATGCTATGATACTAAACTTCCTACACGTGGAATAAGGTCGATTTTCATTTCATCTGTTGGTCAGTTTAATTGGGGTATGGAGCTTGCAAGTAAGCATCAGATAGTTGTCCTTTGTAAAATGTTGATCATTGCCAACTTAAGCTTGTCATTAAGAAAAATATTTTTTATAGATTTAGAAATTATTGTGTGTATTTTGTTTGTGGAGACCTGTTCTGTCGTTAATGGAAGATGTTCGTTGTTATTCTGCGATTTAAATGTTACTAAATTGTACTATTATACTATTAATTTATTTATGCGTTGCTCTGTGCTGGGTGTTCTTGCGTTTGTTTGTATCGTGTTCCTGTCACGTAGTGCAGTCATTTTAGCGACATTTTTTAACATTGCAATATAATCGCGAGTTTTGGTTAGCCGTAAAAACCAGGTTAAACCTGCCTTTTTTCTTAAAATTGCTCGTACAAAAACAGGAATATGACAGTTTATGTCAAATAGTCTGAGTCTATGTATATATTAGGCATTTGTTTTTTGTTTTCGTTTTTGTTTAGTTTAAACATATTTATTTATAGTGGATAGGGAAACAAGTTATTGAAACTTATATTAATCCCTTTCCACTTTGCGGGTGCGAGTGCTGCCTTGTAGCGGCATTAGCCTGATCTTTTTCGAAATCTACAAGGGTGTCTTTTACGTGCAAGAGATATGGCTCTCTTAACACGGACCAGCAATGTATCGTCCCCTTCCGACGGACTCTCATCGTTTCCTCAAGACCATACTCGCAAATGGTGTCAAGGGAGAGCCAAAAATTCAGTCCCTGAAATTGTCATCCCAGAACAGGAATCGAACCTGGAACCTTTGTATTAGTAGTCCGATGCACAAACCACTACACCACGGCGCTCGTTTTTGTTTAGTTTTTGTTTAGTTTTTAGCTCTTCCGTTGTCCGGTTGTATCCCTTTTAATTGATTGTTTTCCTTGGTTTTAATTTGTAACAATTGCTTTTGAACAGCCTTTATTTCTTATTGGGATTTGTTTAAAAGGAATAAAATGTGAAATTGAATATTGCGAGTTTATCTACGATCAGATACATGTATCAGTTTCTTTCAAATGTATTCAAACGGACCGTAAACATCCACTATAACAGCATAATATCTTTCGGAATTTTACAATACCCATCTGAATATGATAGGAGGCAATGAAGATGTACTGGATACAGTGATGCATAGAAAACACAAACAAATAGAATCATCGGTGATACCAGGGTGAACATCTTTTATGCCAAATGCGCGTTTCGCCTATAAAAGACTTCTTATTGACGCTCGAAACAAGGATCTTAAATAGTTGAGGAACAGTCTAAAAATTCTAAAATGGTTTTATTAAATACAGTTAAGGTAATTTATCGAATTTCCCAGTTAGAAAATCTTAAGTTTTTTTAAAAGCTCTAAGTTTTGAAAACAGTTAATTTACAGTTTTTTGTAAGCAATACAACAAACGAAAACAAAATATGAAAAACAGTAACTGTACATGCACAAAAAGTCATACAAAATGAGGTGTGCACACGTTCAACCTTAGCTAAGATAAGTTAAACCATGAACAGTGGAACCTGTAACAGCACTACATAAGAAAAAAATGTCAAAAGCCTATTTTATTTTGTGAATAAATTATTTAACTTACAGCTTCAAGGATACTAATTGCAGCCGACTTTTCTGTAAAGCCATGTGACAATTTTTACGAGTTTGCCTGTGGTAAATGGATGGAGAGGAATATTGTACCAGAAGATAAGTCTTACCATGCTACATTCACAATACTAAGGGATGAAGTTCAAATTATTATAAAAGGTTAATGTTTGTATAAAAAATACATGAATGGGGATGTGGGTGGGATAATAAAATTGAGAATAATGTATATAAAAAGATAGAGAACAATAAGCTCAAAAAACCGAATATAGATCAATACGGTTCTTAAATATAAAAAAATATATATCATAAAGAACATTTTAGAACAAGGTTCAATATGTTAAAAATTCAATTTACATAAGATACACCAGCATCCAAACCCTCATTAGTACACATAAAAACATTCAAATGAGTACAGTGTTGGCGATTGATGTGACGGTTTTTATCATATTTACGGCGATTGTTGATAATCCTTTTGATGTAATTTTGAATGAAAATTGAAGTTTTTATAAAAAAATCAGAAACAAATCACAGAAAAAAACATAGTGAGGTGTAGGTTAAGCGTCAATGAGACGCCCACCAGTTCAAGTTCACCAAAAAACATCTACATACCAGTCATGCGTAACTTTAAACAACGGACCGTAGGTTTAACTTTCGACCGACCGAAAAATAAAAAAATCTTGCTTCTCTTTTATGAATAAGCGACGAATAACATTGTGCTATATACATAAATTCAATGCTTTCATTTTTATCCTGGTATAAAGGTTTGCTTTATATGAAAGGCGATTGCACCATATCGAATCAAACAGCTTATAACAAAAACAGTATTATCCAGAAGAGGCATTTCTTTATTAGCCTTTATAACAAACCATCGACTAATCCCAAAAATGTAAAGAAAGGTTTAGAAACTTAGATATCAAAAACATTATACTATATCAAGTATTTATCAAAATAACCTCTTCATGTTTGCATGCCCAAACTACGATAGTAGGGGGCATTTTGTTTACTGGTCTGTGCGTCCGTTCGTCCGTTCGTCCGTTCGTCCGTTCGTCCGTTCGTTTGTCCCACTTCGGGTTAAAGTTTTTGGTCAAGGTAGTTTTTGATGAAGTTGAAGTCCAATCAACTTGAAACTTAGTACACATGTTCCCTATGATATGATCTTTCTAATTTTGATGCCAAATTAGAGTTTTTATCTTAATATATAGAAAATTATAGTGCGAGTGGGGCATCCGTGTACTGGGAACACATTGTTTATTTATTATGTTGAAATAGATTATCCAATTTGTTGAAAAAAGAAACTCGAGCTATTATAGATTGATGTTGTTTTCAGGAAATATAAACCAAAATAATGAATTTATATGTCAATTTTGTTTCAGGATTACTTGAGAACAACAGAACAGAAGAAGATATAGAATCGGTTTCCAAAGCAATAAATCTGTACAAGTCTTGTATGAATACAGGTAGGAATAGAAATACCAGTTATGTATGAATACATGTAGGAATATCAAAAGCAGCATTATATGAATACTGGTTGAGTATCAATACCATTCGTGTATGAATACAGGTAGAAATACAAATACCAGTCTTGTATGAACACAGGTTGGAATAGTAATGCTTGTCTTGTATGAATACAGCTAGAAGTAGCAATACCAGTCTTGAACAAATACATGTAGCAGGAATAATAATACCAGTTTTGTATGAATACATGTAGGAATATCAATACCAGTTTTAAATGAATACATGTATGAATAATAATACCAGTCTTGTATGAATACAGGTAGTAATATGAATACAGGTAGTAATATCAAAACCAGTCGTGTATAAATACAGGTAGTAATATAAATACAAGTCTTGTATGAATATAGGTAGGAATAATAACACTAATATTGTATGAATGCAGGTAGGAATAGTAATAATAGTCTTGTATGAATAGAGGTAAAAATATCAATACCAATCTTGTAGAATACAGGTAGGAATAGTAATACCAGTTTTGTATGAATACAGGTAGAAATAGCTAAACCAGTCTTGTATGAATACAGGTAGGAATATCAATACCAGTCTTGCATGAATACAGGTAAGAATATCAATACTTGTCTCGTATATATATGAATACTGGTAGGAATAGCAATACCAGTCTTGTATGAATACAGGAAGGAATAGTAATACTAGTCTTGTATGAAAACAGGAAGATATATGAATACCAGTCGTGTATGAATACAGGGTCACACAGGTAGGAATATCAATACCAGTTCAGTCTTGTATGAAAACAGGTACAAATGGCAATACCAGTCTTGTATGAATACAGGTAGGAATAGTAATACTATATTTGTTTGAATACAGGTAGGGATATCAATACTAGTCTTGTATGAATACATGTCGTGTATGAAATACAGGTAGGAATATTAAGACCAGTCTCGTAAAGATACAGATATGAATACCAGTAACAGTCTTTCATGAATACAGGTAGGAGTATCAACATCAGTTGTGTTTGAATACATGTAGAAATTCTTTTCGTCTCCTCGTTAGGTGTTTAGAGAGAGTTCGTTTGGTTTTAGTTTAAACATATTTTATTTGTTAAAGTACAAATTGGATAAGACACAAGTCAAACAGACTTATGAAGTCTTCTCCATTTAACATTTATAGCAATATAATACAAAAATATATGTATGAGCATGCATGTATAGAATGGTATATCTATTTAGTAAATACAACTCGTCTAAACATCAACCCAACAATGTTAGATCTGTAAATTTGCTTTCGCAAATTTTTGGTTCTTCCTCGCCGGGATTCGAACCCATGCTACTGTGATATCGTGACACCAAATCGCCTGCACTGCAGCCGTCCCGCTAGACCACACGACCACCTGGGCTCTCAAATTAAAAGAGCTTTCGGTGGGCATGTGTTACCTTTCCACGTCAGTTTTAATCTAGCGGCGTACTACAGTACATGATATATAAGGCATGAAGATGTTATTGTTACAGATCAGCTAAATTATCTATAGTAAAGGATCCTACAAATTAATGTAAGATACAGTCACAGAAAATAATTATATTCATAAGTACGTCTGAGTCAGTGACAACCCTACAACAGATGTATCCATCGGATCGCCATCAATGATGGTGATACATGGCTGTGTACATAATGTATATACAACTCGTCTAAACATCAACCCAACAATGTTAGATCTGTAAATTTGCTTTCGCAAATTTTTGGTTCTTCCCTCGCCGGGATTCGAACCCATGCTACTGTGATATCGTGACACCAAATCGCCTGCACTGCAGCCGTCCCGCTAGACCACACGACCACCTGGGCTCTCAAATTAAAAGAGCTTTCGGTGGGCATGTGTTACCTTTCCACGTCAGCGTCTAAACATCAACCCAACAATGTTAGATCTGTAAATTTGCTTTCGCAAATTTCTGGTTCTTCCCTCGCCGGGATTCGAACCCATGCTACTGTGATATCGTGACACCAAATCGCCTGCACTGCAGCCGTCCGCTAGACCACACGACCACCTGGGCTCTCAAATTAAAAGAGCTTTCGGTGGGCATGTGTTACCTTTCCACGTCAGTTTTAATCTAGCGGCGTACTACAGTACATGATATATAAGGCATGAAGATGTTATTGTTACAGATCAGCTAAATTATCTATAGTAAAGGATCCTACAAATTATGTAAGATACAGTCACAGAAAATAATTATATTCATAAGTACGTCTGAGTCAGTGACAACCCTACAACAGATGTATCCATCGGATCGCCATCAATGATGGTGATACATGGCTGTGTACATAATGTATATACAACTCGTCTAAACATCAACCCAACAATGTTAGATCTGTAAATTTGCTTTCGCAAATTTTTGGTTCTTCCCTCGCCGGGATTCGAACCCATGCTACTGTGATATCGTGACACCAAATCGCCTGCACTGCAGCCGTCCCGCTAGACCACACGACCACCTGGGCTCTCAAATTAAAAGAGCTTTTCGGTGGCATGTGTTACCTTTCCACGTCAGTTTTAATCTAGCGGCGTACTACAGTACATGATATATAAGGCATGAAGATGTTATTGTTACAGATCAGCTAAATTATCTATAGTAAAGGATCCTACAAATTAATGTAAGATACAGTCACAGAAAATAATTATATTCATAAGTACGTCTGAGTCAGTGACAACCCTACAACAGATGTATCCATCGGATCGCCATCAATGATGGTGATACATGGCTGTGTACATAATGTATATACAACTCGTCTAAACATCAACCCAACAATGTTAGATCTGTAAATTTGCTTTCGCAAATTTTTGGTTCTTCCCTCGCCGGGATTCGAACCCATGCTACTGTGATATCGTGACACCAAATCGCCTGCACTGCAGCCGTCCCGCTAGACCACACGACCACCTGGGCTCTCAAATTAAAAGAGCTTCGGTGGGCATGTGTTACCTTTCCACGTCAGTTTTAATCTAGCGGCGTACTACAGTACATGATATATAAGGCATGAAGATGTTATTGTTACAGATCAGCTAAATTATCTATAGTAAAGGATCCTACAAATTAATGTAAGATACAGTCACAGAAAATAATTATATTCATAAGTACGTCTGAGTCAGTGACAACCCTACAACAGATGTATCCATCGGATCGCCATCAATGATGGTGATACATGGCTGTGTACATAATGTATATACAACTCGTCTAAACATCAACCCAACAATGTTAGATCTGTAAATTTGCTTTCGCAAATTTTTGGTTCTTCCCTCGCCGGGATTCGAACCCATGCTACTGTGATATCGTGACACCAAATCGCCTGCACTGCAGCCGTCCCGCTAGACCACACGACCACCTGGGCTCTCAAATTAAAAGAGCTTTCGGTGGGCATGTGTTACCTTTCCACGTCAGTTTTAATCTAGCGGGTACTACAGTACATGATATATAAGGCATGAAGATGTTATTGTTACAGATCAGCTAAATTATCTATGTAAAGGATCCTACAAATTATGTAAGATACAGTCACAGAAAATAATTATATCATAATACGTCTGAGTCAGTGACAACCCTACAACAGATGTATCCATCGGATCGCCATCAATGATGTGATACATGCTGTGTACTAATGTATAACAACTCGTCTAACATCAACCCACAATGTTAGATCTGTAAATTTGCTTTCGCAATTTTTGGTTCTTCCCTCGCCGGATTCGAACCATGCTACTGTGATATCGTGACACCAAATCGCCTGCCTGCAGCCGTCCCGCTGACCACACGACCACCTGGCTCTCAATTAAAAGAGTTTGGTGGGCATGTGTTACCTTCCACGTCAGTTTTAATTAGCGGCGACTACAGTAATGATATATAAGGCATGAAGATGTTTTGTTACAGATCAGCTAAATTTCTATAGTAAAGGATCCTACAAATTATGTAAGTACAGTCACAGAAATAATTATATTCATAAGTACGTCATCATGACAACCCTACAACAGATGTATCCATCGGATCCATCAATGATGGTGATACATGGCTGTGTACATAATGTTATACAATCGTCTAAACATCAACCCAACAATGTTAGATCTGTAAATTGCTTTCGCAAATTTTGGTCTTCCTCGCCGGATTCGAACCCATGCTCTGTGATATCGTGACACCAAATCGCCTGCACTGCAGCCGTCCGCTAGACCACACGACCACTGGGCTCTCAAATTAAAAGAGCTTTGGTGGGCATGTGTTACTTCCACGTCAGTTTTATCTAGCGCGTACTACAGTACATGATATATAAGGCATGAAGATGTTTTGTTACAGTCAGCTAAATTATCTATAGTAAAGGATCCTACAATTAATGTAAGATACAGTCACAGAAATATTATATTCATAAGTACGTCTGAGTCAGTGACAACCCTACAACAGATGTATCCATCGGATCGCATCATGATGGTGATACATGGCTGTGTAATAATGTATATACAACTCGTCTAAACATCAACCCAACAATGTTAGATCTGTAAATTTGCTTCGCAATTTTTGGTTCTTCCCTCGCCGGGATTCGAACCATGCTACTGTGATATCGTGACACCAAATCGCCTGCACTGCAGCCGTCCCGCTAGACCACACGACCACCTGGCTCTAAATTAAAGAGCTTTGGTGGGCATGTGTTACCTTTCCACTCTTTTAATCTAGCGGCGTACTACAGTACATGATATATAAGGCATGAAGATGTTATTGTTACAGATCAGCTAAATTATCTATAGTAAAGGATCCTACAAATTAATGTAAGATACAGTCACAGAAAATAATTATATTCATAAGTACGTCTGAGTCAGTGACAACCCTACAACAGATGTATCCATCGGATCGCCATCAATGATGGTGATACATGGCTGTGTACATAATGTATATACAACTCGTCTAAACATCAACCCAACAATGTTAGATCTGTAAATTTGCTTTCGCAAATTTTTGGTTCTTCCCTCGCCGGGATTCGAACCCATGCTACTGTGATATCGTGACACCAAATCGCCTGCACTGCAGCCGTCCCGCTAGACCACACGACCACCTGGGCTCTCAAATTAAAAGAGCTTTCGGTGGGCATGTGTTACCTTTCCACGTCAGTTTTAATCTAGCGGCGTACTACAGTACATGATATATAAGGCATGAAGATGTTATTGTTACAGATCAGCTAAATTATCTATAGTAAAGGATCCTACAAATTAATGTAAGATACAGTCACAGAAAATAATTATATTCATAAGTACGTCTGAGTCAGTGACAACCCTACAACAGATGTATCCATCGGATCGCCATCAATGATGGTGATACATGGCTGTGTACATAATGTATATACAACTCGTCTAAACATCAACCCAACAATGTTAGATCTGTAAATTTGCTTTCGCAAATTTTTGGTTCTTCCCTCGCCGGGATTCGAACCCATGCTACTGTGATATCGTGACACCAAATCGCCTGCACTGCAGCCGTCCCGCTAGACCACACGACCACCTGGGCTCTCAAATTAAAAGAGCTTTCGGTGGGCATGTGTTACCTTTCCACGTCAGTTTTAATCTAGCGGCGTACTACAGTACATGATATATAAGGCATGAAGATGTTATTGTTACAGATCAGCTAAATTATCTATAGTAAAGGATCCTACAAATTAATGTAAGATACAGTCACAGAAAATAATTATATTCATAAGTACGTCTGAGTCAGTGACAACCCTACAACAGATGTATCCATCGGATCGCCATCAATGATGGTGATACATGGCTGTGTACATAATGTATATACAACTCGTCTAAACATCAACCCAACAATGTTAGATCTGTAAATTTGCTTTCGCAAATTTTTGGTTCTTCCCTCGCCGGGATTCGAACCCATGCTACTGTGATATCGTGACACCAAATCGCCTGCACTGCAGCCGTCCCGCTAGACCACACGACCACCTGGGCTCTCAAATTAAAAGAGCTTTCGGTGGGCATGTGTTACCTTTCCACGTCAGTTTTAATCTAGCGGCGTACTACAGTACATGATATATAAGGCATGAAGATGTTATTGTTACAGATCAGCTAAATTATCTATAGTAAAGGATCCTACAAATTAATGTAAGATACAGTCACAGAAAATAATTATATTCATAAGTACGTCTGAGTCAGTGACAACCCTACAACAGATGTATCCATCGGATCGCCATCAATGATGGTGATACATGGCTGTGTACATAATGTATATACAACTCGTCTAAACATCAACCCAACAATGTTAGATCTGTAAATTTGCTTTCGCAAATTTTTGGTTCTTCCCTCGCCGGGATTCGAACCCATGCTACTGTGATATCGTGACACCAAATCGCCTGCACTGCAGCCGTCCCGCTAGACCACACGACCACCTGGGCTCTCAAATTAAAAGAGCTTTCGGTGGGCATGTGTTACCTTTCCACGTCAGTTTTAATCTAGCGGCGTACTACAGTACATGATATATAAGGCATGAAGATGTTATTGTTACAGATCAGCTAAATTATCTATAGTAAAGGATCCTACAAATTAATGTAAGATACAGTCACAGAAAATAATTATATTCATAAGTACGTCTGAGTCAGTGACAACCCTACAACAGATGTATCCATCGGATCGCCATCAATGATGGTGATACATGGCTGTGTACATAATGTATATACAACTCGTCTAAACATCAACCCAACAATGTTAGATCTGTAAATTTGCTTTCGCAAATTTTTGGTTCTTCCCTCGCCGGGATTCGAACCCATGCTACTGTGATATCGTGACACCAAATCGCCTGCACTGCAGCCGTCCCGCTAGACCACACGACCACCTGGGCTCTCAAATTAAAAGAGCTTTCGGTGGGCATGTGTTACCTTTCCACGTCAGTTTTAATCTAGCGGCGTACTACAGTACATGATATATAAGGCATGAAGATGTTATTGTTACAGATCAGCTAAATTATCTATAGTAAAGGATCCTACAAATTAATGTAAGATACAGTCACAGAAAATAATTATATTCATAAGTACGTCTGAGTCAGTGACAACCCTACAACAGATGTATCCATCGGATCGCCATCAATGATGGTGATACATGGCTGTGTACATAATGTATATACAACTCGTCTAAACATCAACCCAACAATGTTAGATCTGTAAATTTGCTTTCGCAAATTTTTGGTTCTTCCCTCGCCGGGATTCGAACCCATGCTACTGTGATATCGTGACACCAAATCGCCTGCACTGCAGCCGTCCCGCTAGACCACACGACCACCTGGGCTCTCAAATTAAAAGAGCTTTCGGTGGGCATGTGTTACCTTTCCACGTCAGTTTTAATCTAGCGGCGTACTACAGTACATGATTTATAAGGCATGAAGATGTTATTGTTACAGATCAGCTAAATTATCTATAGTAAAGGATCCTACAAATTAATGTAAGATACAGTCACAGAAAATAATTATATTCATAAGTACGTCTGAGTCAGTGACAACCCTACAACAGATGTATCCATCGGATCGCCATCAATGATGGTGATACATGGCTGTGTACATAATGTATATACAACTCGTCTAAAACATCAACCCAACAATGTTAGATCTGTAAATTTGCTTTCGCAAATTTTTGGTTCTTCCCTCGCCGGGATTCGAACCCATGCTACTGTGATATCGTGACACCAAATCGCCTGCACTGCAGCCGTCCCGCTAGACCACACGACCACCTGGGCTCTCAAATTAAAAGAGCTTTCGGTGGGCATGTGTTACCTTTCCACGTCAGTTTTAATCTAGCGGCGTACTACAGTACATGATATATAAGGCATGAAGATGTTATTGTTACAGATCAGCTAAATTATCTATAGTAAAGGATCCTACAAATTAATGTAAGATACAGTCACAGAAAATAATTATATTCATAAGTACGTCTGAGTCAGTGACAACCCTACAACAGATGTATCCATCGGATCGCCATCAATGATGGTGATACATGGCTGTGTACATAATGTATATACAACTCGTCTAAACATCAACCCAACAATGTTAGATCTGTAAATTTGCTTTCGCAAATTTTTGGTTCTTCCCTCGCCGGGATTCGAACCCATGCTACTGTGATATCGTGACACCAAATCGCCTGCACTGCAGCCGTCCCGCTAGACCACACGACCACCGGGCTCTCAAATTAAAAGAGCTTTCGGTGGGCATGTGTTACCTTTCCACTCAGTTTTAATCTAGCGGCGTACTACAGACATGATATATAAGGCATGAAGATGTATTGTTACAGTCAGCTAAATTATCTATGTAAAGGATCCTACAAATTAATGTAAGATACAGCACAGAAATAATTATATTCTAATACGTCTGAGTCAGTGACAACCTACAACAGATTATCCATCGATCGCCATCAATGTGGTGATATGGCTGTGTACATAAGTATAACAACTCGTTAAACATCAACCCAACAATGTTAGATCTGTAAATTGCTTTCGCAATTTTTGGTTCTTCCCTCGCCGGATTCGAACCCATGCTACTGTATATCGTGACACCAAATCGCCTGCACTGCAGCGTCCCGCTAGACACACGCCACCTGGGCTCTCAAATAAAAGAGCTTTCGGTGGATGGTTACCTTTCCACGTCAGTTTAATCTAGCGGCGTACTACAGTACTGATATATAAGCATGAAGAGTATTGTTACAGATCAGCTAAATTATCTATAGTAAGGATCCTACAAATTAATGTAAGATCAGTCACAGAAAATAATTATATTCATAAGTACGTCTGAGTCATGACACCCTACAACGATTATCATCGGATCGCCATCAATGATGTGATACATGGCTGTGTACATAATGTATATACAACTCGTCTAAACATCAACCAACAATGTTAGATCGTAATTTGCTTTCGCAAATTTGGTTCTTCCCTCGCCGGATTCGAACCATGACTGTGATACGTGACACCAAATCGCCTGCACTGCAGCCGTCCGCTAGACCACACACCACCTGGCTCTCAAATTAAAAGAGCTTTGGTGGCATGTGTTACCTTTCCACGTCAGTTTTAATCTAGCGGCGTACTACAGTACATGAATATAAGGCATGAGATGTTTTGTTACAGATCAGCTAATATCTATAGTAAAGGATCTACAAATTATGTAAGTCATCACAGAAAATAATTATATTCATAAGTACGTCTGAGTCAGTGACAACCCTACAACAGATGTATCCATCGGATCGCCATCAATGATGGTGATACATGGCTGTGACATAATGTATATACAACTCGTCTAAACATCAACCAACAATGTTAGATCTGTAATTGCTTCGCAAATTTTTGTTCTTCCCTCGCCGGATTCGAACCCATGCTACTGTGATATCGTGACACCAAATCGCCTGCCTGCAGCCGTCCCGCATAACAGATGTATCCACGGATCGCATCATGGTGATACATGGTGTGTAATAATGTATAACAACTGTCTAAACATCAACCCAACAATGTAGATCTGTAAATTGCTTTCGCAAATTTTTGGTTCTTCCCTCCCGGGATGAACCATCACGTTATCGTGCACCAAATCGCTGCACTGCGCCGTCCGCTAGACACCGACCACGGGCTCCAAATTAAAAGGTTCGGGGGCATGTGTTACCTTCAGTCGTTAATCGCGCGTAACAGTACATGATATATAAGCATGAAGAGTTATTTAGATAGTAAATTACTATAGTAAAGGATCTACAATAATGAAGATACAGTCACAGAAAATTATATTCATAAGTAGTCTGATCGTGACACCCTACAACAGATGTATCATCGGTCGCCATCAATGATGGTGTACATGGCTGTGTCATATGTATTACAACTCGTCTAAACATCACCAACAATGTTAGATCTGTAAATTTGCTTTCGCAAATTTTTGGTTCTTCCCTCGCCGGATTCGAACCCATGCTACTGTGATATCGTGACACCAAATCGCTGCACTGCAGCCGTCCGCTAGACACACGACCACCTGGGCTCTCAAATTAAAGAGCTTTCGTGGCATGTGTTACCTTTCACGTCAGTTTTAATCTAGCGGCGTACTACAGACATGATATATAAGGCATGAGATGTTATTGTTACAGATCAGCTAAATTATCTATAGTAAAGGATCTACAAATAATGTAAGATACAGTCACAGAAAATAATTATATTCATAAGTAGTCTGAGTCAGTGACAACCCTACAAAGATGTATCCATCGGATCGCCATCAATGATGGTGATACATGGCTGTGTACATAATGTATATAAATCGTCTAACATACCAACAATGTTAGATCTGTAAATTTGCTTTCGCAAATTTTTGGTTCTTCCCTCGCCGGATTCGAACCCATGCTATGTGATATCGTGACACCAAATCGCCTGCACTGCAGCCGTCCGTAGACCACACGACACCTGGGCTCTCAAATTAAAGAGCTTTGGTGGGCATGTGTTACTTTCCACGTCAGTTTTAATCTAGCGGCGTACTCAGTACATGAATATAAGGATGAAGATGTTATGTTCAGATCAGCTAAATTATCTATAGTAAAGGATCCTACAATTAATGTAAGATCAGTCACAGAAAATAATTATATCATAAGTACGTCTGAGTCATGACAACCCGTCTGAGTCAGTGACAACCCTACAACAGATGTATCCATCGGATCGCCATCAATGATGGTGATACATGGCTGTGTACATAATGTATATACAACTCGTCTAAACATCAACCCAACAATGTTAGATCTGTAAATTTGCTTTCGCAAATTTTTGGTTCTTCCCTCGCCGGGATTCGAACCCATGCTACTGTGATATCGTGACACCAAATCGCCTGCACTGCAGCCGTCCCGCTAGACCACACGACCACCTGGGCTCTCAAATTAAAAGAGCTTTTGGTGGGCATGTGTTACCTTTCCACGTCAGTTTTAATCTAGCGGCGTACTACAGTACATGATAAATATATATATAAATATGGATCAAAAGACGGAAAATTGAAGAAAAAGAAAACAATAATAATACAGAAGAAAAAAAATAAAAAATAAAAATATATAAATAAATAAATCATTATTTAGAAAACAGAAACACAAAAAAAATAACAACAAAAAAACAAATAATAATTAAAAAAAAACAAAAAAAACAAAAAAAAAAATTTTTTTGGTTTTGCGACTAGCAAAAAATCATTAAAAAATATTTCAGAAGGTCAACTGCTACTCATACTTTTGTTTATTTCAGACTTAATAGATAAACGGGACATCTCAGTTTTATTTCCTGTGTTGGAAGAACTCGGTGGTTGGCCTGTTCTTGGAAATTCTACAGGCGGTAGACTAACATTTGATGATTATAGCCTAAATGAACTATTAGGGAGACTAATGCGATATTATAATAGTCCACTCATTAGTATGTACGTATACCAGGATTATAAACAAAGCAATAGGAATATCATTTATGTAAGTATTCAAAAATCGTGAAATATAATTAATAAATATGTGTTGTTTATTGTAGTAATGCACTATTTCGTAATTACCGAAAAAAAAAATGGATACACATTTTCTAAAGACAATTTTGATATGAAAAAATCGGTTGCGGTATAGGTTCAATTGAATATGGAAAATAATCTGTATTTCACTGTACATGCTGGTTTTATTGTCTTATTCTAGATTATTGATAATCCTGTCAGAGCACGTGAAATCAATCCGTCTTTAGTTTGTTATGTGATGTTTTGTTTTTTTCTCGTCGTTTATCGTTTTTCGTCATTCCTTTTATCAATCACTTTTCTGCTTTTGGAATATTCTGTTACTTTTTTTTGCTTTTTGTTATTCAGTTATATTTCCCTTTTTGTGTGTTTTTACTTTAAAACCCTTGATTGATGTGACTTCAAAATCTTCCAATAGTTGAATTTTTATTATAGATGGACCAAGTCAGTTTACTCCTTCCGAGTAGAGATTACTACAGCAAAGGAAAAGATGACATTGTTATACGAGGTCTAACAAAAGTTATCACTACATTCTGTAATCTGATTGGCTTACATACTGATGACGTACGCCAAGATGTATCAGATATGATTGATTTTGAAATAGGTCTTTCCAAGGTAAAATATACTGCAGTTTCTAAGATTGTTATATGTTTTTTTGAAAAGGTGCAATAATAGTAAAAATGAAATTGCTAAGGATTCTTCTTTTTATTTCTTCAAGAACAATTTGCAGATAAATGAAATTAGCACTTTACAAGTTTTTTATGTTACATGTACAAGCCTTTTTCTCGGATTTTATTTTCATCCGGAACGCTCAAACCTAGACGCTAAGTTATCAATGCTTGACGGTATGTGTATGTTATTTATTCGAAGATGAGAATTATCAAACTTCAGTTTTAGTTAAATAGATATTTGACAGATGAAAAGTATATTGGGCATGGGCAGGGATCTAATTTAAACTTTTTGTGTACTGGTCAGCCGGACAAGTCGACTGAAAAATCTACTGGTCCTGCAAAACTGACATTCATTTGACAAACACTAACATATAAAATGATAGATTATAAATTTTCTGTTTACAAAACTTTGAATTTTTCGAAAAACTAAGGATTTTCTTACCCCAGGAGTAGATTACCTTAGCCGTATTTGGCACAGCTTTTTGGAATTTTGGATCCTCAATGCTCTTCAACTTTGTATTTATTTGGCTTTTTAACTATTTTGATCTGAGCGTCACTGATGAGTCTTGGGTAGACGAAACGCGCGTCTGGCGTATAAAATTATAATCCTGGTACTTTTGATAACTATATAGATGTTTACTTGGATTCCTCATGTGCTTCGCTCTCCTTTATT
>CM034359.1:23713802-23827659 GCA_019925275.1 Mytilus edulis | reverse complement strand
AATGAGTAATAAAATTGTGGGTTCCAATGTGTCATTGTGGTACAACTATCAAAATATGGTCAAAGTCCTATAACTGACCAGGGACCCATAAATGACAGTACAATATCATCAACTACAATTGATGGCAAATAAAATAGTACCAAGTATGAGAGCTTCCTGTCAAATAGTCTAAAAGGAGTTGTAATCACAAGGTGTTATTGTCACAATACTAGAAAAAATAATCAAAATGCTGTAACTCCTGTGAAAATGGTTGACCAATCTAGCAAACAATGCAATTGGTGGCAAGCAACAAATAGAACCATGTATGAGAGATTAAATTGAAGTGATCCCAGAGAAGTTGCATTCACAACTTGTTATGGTCTCAATACTTGAAAATATAGTTAAAGTCCCATAAAATAAAAGCTGAAAACATTTGAATCCTTTAAAAAATGTTTCAGCTTTCTTTTTGGTATGTATATGCATTATAAAACTTTTTTTGGGGTTTAATTTCAAATTCAATTTGATCTTGGTTAAAATGAGTCAATTATAGTCCACAATTAAGTTTTACACTTTCTGGTACATATAAAGATACTAAAACACAAAGCCAAATAAAATGCTTAAACTTAAGATAGATAACTCAAGACTCTAGCTATACAATACTATTCATGACTATGACCATTTAATCAGAATATACATATTAACTTAACCCAAAATTCCCAAATCTGTCGTAAAGACTTTCTGTTTTTACTTTGTATCTATTTAGTTTCTATTGATTGACCAAAGTAGATGCTAACATGACCATAAAAAGGTTTTATAGGGTAATAACAGAAGTTATTTACTGTATAATCAATAGTAAGTCAAATATAAGGTGAACTGGATTAATCGTGTACAAAATGTAATACCATTACATCTTTCCCAAGAAGACAAGTGTAAAATCTTGACTGGAATGCTTGGACTGGACTCTTGAACTGATTCATGAATAGGATTGAATATGACTTGAGATCTTCAATGGCTGAAAAGCACTTTCCTGTCCATTAATCAGCATGAGATGACATAATCATAGCTTTTCTTTATTTAAGAATTGAAAGCTTCTTTTTGTAAATTTATTGGGGTGTATAAGCATTGACCAAAGTACAATTTGTATGAAGCACGGAAGCGCTTCATTCTTAAAAATGTGCACACAGTCCATGCTTTAACAACCCTATAAAATTACTAAAAGAAGCATTCAATACTTATAATTACATTTTTTTGCTTGGATCCTGAATACAATTATTTTATTCTTTGATTGGCCTGTGCACTTTATTGTGGAAGCTGGTGTCATCATGAACAATTCATTTTATTTTGAAATAAACGTTAACTTCAGAAATACTGAATGACACCAGATTGATGTCAGCCAATCAAAATAAAGTATTATAATATATTATACATGTCGTGTGATTATTATTTCATAATTGAGAGTAGATAATAAAATTCTGCATTAAATAAATTAAGACACTAATTGTACAACAAAAATTGTTTAAATGGTGTCAAGTCCAGTACTTAGTCCAGTCCATTCCTGTCAATATTTTACACTTTGCCTCTCAAGAGGCCCAACATTTATATTTTATTTGATTATTTGTTGTTTTTTATTACTTTAGGTCTGGAAATTAATTCAATCACTAAGATAAACATCCTAACTATTAGCCTTTAAATGGCCATCTGTACGAAAATAATTCGATATTTTATAATAGGAATTACACTAAGATTCCATCACTAAATCCTGTTTTTAAATAACCACATTTACATTTTCATCCCCAGACTGTTTTAAAAGTATCTGAAATTCAATTGTCCAGAGGAGAGAAATGCCATTTCTGACAACACTCAGTTATAATTGACTCTATCCTTGGTGTTCCCTAGAAAGGAGGCTGATACAGAGAAAATTTAGTATACAATTGTTACATAATGCAATGAAAACATTTCTAGTAATTCACAGCCAAAACATTAAAAGGTTTCTACTTTAAAGATGCTCATGCAAATACACTTTTATTTTATGCCGTTTCATTGCAAAATAATGATTCTAATTACAGCATAAATGTGTAAAGGTTGGAACTGGGAAACACGCTACCAGTGCAATGTTCAAATTTAAATTGTTGTAAAATTCAATATGAATTCAAGAATTATTTTTCTATTAACAGATATTTTCCATTTTCTAGTTTATCAATTATAACTTTTATAGCAATACAATATTTTTCTTGCCTCCAGTCCTTTTTGATATAATATCTCAGAAACATATTAAATGCCTACATGAAGGACTGATAATTATGAAACTTGCACAAAACAACTCCTTTCTATCTAGTTGCCTCGAGAAAAAAGGATGAGTGTCACAGGAGGTCAAGATCAACAACATTACAATGAATAATATTAGAGAAAACAAATTAAATGAAGATCTCAATTCACCATGAATTATCCTCAGTTATGGAATTCTTATCCAATTTCTGTTATTCAATTATATTTAATCGTATTGCTAGTAATTTTATAGCTCAATATTGCATGAATACAAAAACATTTACATGCTGCATGTGTGTCAAACATGTGAACAATTCCCCAAATGATTTGATTTTCTTAGAAAATGGATTAATTCCAAGAACTAAATTTGATATCACTGGCATTTTTATCAATTTAAATTACTTTTAAATCCATATTTTTTTATACTGTCAAGATATTTTAAACCTTTTTAGCTCACAAAGTGTTTTGAAACAGAAATGAATTTAATTGCAGATGATTAAACCTTAAAAAAAAACATGTGAACATATTCCCCAAATGATTCAATATTACATGTACTTCAAAAATTGTACATGGCATTTATATCAATCTTATGTTATTAAAGTCAGGCTTAATTTTTTAATTTCTAAGCTCACATATAGTATTTTTAAATAGATAAAAATGATTTTATTGAAGAAATTCCCAAAATGATTCAATATTGTGCAGGTACTTAAAAAATCCATTAATTCAATGCAATAAATGTATATATCATGCATGCACAGTTATAATTCCACAGTTTCATAAATATTAATACTGTCAAGATTTGTTTGATTTTTTAATCTCACAAAGTGTTTTCAAACAGATATGGATTTTATTGCAGATTATTATAATCTTTTACAAAATATGAAACTGTCAAAATTAAGCTTTATACATGAATTTTATAAAATGAATTAAGAATTCATGACCTTGTCATTGATTGTTTATCATCATATACATATAGATATAGAAAGATGTGGTATCTATAAGTGCCAATGAGACAACTCTCCATCCAAGTATCAATTTATAAAAGCAAATCATTATTGGTCAAAGTACTGCCTTCAACACAGAGCCTTGGTTCACACAGAACAGCAAGCTATAAAGGGCACAAAAAATTATTAGTGTAAAACCATTCAAATGGAAAAAAACAACTGTCTAATCTATAAAAAAACTAACGGTCTAATCTATATAAAAACCAACGGTCTAATCTATATAAAACCAACGGTCTAATCTATATAAAACCAACGGTCTAATCTATATAAAACCAACGGTCTAATCTATATAAATCCAACGGTCTAATCTATATAAAACCAACGGTCTAATCTATATAAAACCAACGGTCTAATCTATATAAAACCAACGGTCTAATCTATATAAAACCAACGGTCTAATCTCTATAAAACCAACGGTCTAATCTATATAAAAACGATCGAGAAATGTATGTCTTAATGGTTTTTCATTTAGACTATTTGGTATCCATGGCAGATCTTCCATAAGATCGTCTGCAAATAGTCAAAAATAACACAAGGACCTAAGAGCTACAGTTCCGCAGCTACTTAAAAGATCAATGTTCGTCCCCGAGAGTATCACCAGCCCAGTAGTCAACACTCCGGTGTTGACATGAATATCAATAATGTGGTTATTTTTATAAATTTCCGGTTTACAAAACTTTGAATTTTTCGAAAAACTAAGGATTTTTTTATTTCAGGCATAGATTACCTTAGCCGTATTTGGCACAACTTTTTGGAATTTTGGATCCTCAATGCTCTTCAACTTTGTACATGTTTGGCTTTATCAATATTCAAATTTGAGCGTCGGTGATGAGTCTTATGTAGACGAAACGCGCGTCTGGCGTACTAAATTATAATCCTGGTACTTTTGATAACTATATAGTTAAGATAATAAATTGGTAATTGTTTAAATAAACCTTACACTTAATCATATCATAATATTATCAGTTTATTATAATTAACACAGATCTTCTTAGAATACACAATACAATATTATCAGATATCATATTGAAATTTTCAAATTTAAATAAAATATCAAATAAGAGAATTTAAATTTGGCTTTTCAAGTAGAAATGGTCATTTTCTTTATAAACCATATAAATAAAAGTCTGCATTTAATAAATTTATAAAACTAATACTCACTTAACGAATGACAAATAACACGTAAAGCCTCGTAAACATATTTGGTTAAACAACCAGAATATCAACTGAAGAGATATAATTACTCTTTCGTATACATTCTGTGGTTAAAAAAAAGATAAATCTTTTATTAACCGTTTTCTATTAGTTTTCCATTTCTACTGTTATTTTTGCCGGAAAAAATCAATGTGTAGTCATATAACTTCTGCAAAAGATAATGTCAAGTCTACAAATTTTTGGGATGTAATACCAAGATCAAACAAAGATTAGACAAAAACAAGCATTGGTTAACACAACGTCTAGTCAATAGAAATAAGGCACTTATTTTTAGCTCAACTTTACAATGCTTTAATTCAATTTTGCCTATAGTCAAAGAGAATTGAAAAATGATACCAAAAGGACATTCTAATCAACATTATCAAAAGTCAAATAAAAAAAAAGATCAACAAACAACAGAGTAGACAAAACACAATAAACAACAGAGTAGACAAAACACAACAAACAACAGAGTAGACAACAAACAACAAACAACAGAGTAGACAAAACACAACAAACAACAGAGTAGACAAAACACAACAAACAACAGAGTAGACAAAACACAACAAACAACAGAGTAGACAACAAACAACAAACAACAGAGTAGACAAAACACAACAAACAACAGAGTAGACAAAACACAACAAACAACAGAGTAGACAACAAACAACAAACAACAGAGTAGACAAAACACAACAAACAACAGAGTAGACAAAACACAACAAACAACAGAGTAGACAAAACACAACAAACAACAGAGTAGACAAAACACAACAAACAACAGAGTAGACAAAACACAACAAATACAACTAAAGACTGAAAATGAAGAACCCCACAAAAAATGGGGATAATCTTTTGTACTGCAGAAAGGTAAGCATATCATGTTCCACACGTGAAACCCTTAGTGTCAACCTGCCTAATTTAGAAGGAACCAACAAAACTGTTCGCTCCATTTTTTATCCCTTTTTCACATATCAATTTTGAATACAAATTGCCTCTTTGATTGTGTAAATGTATAATATTTAGTCTCATGATCAAACAAGAGCCAACAGCTTCATGGTCCACTTTACAGGTTGAAAAGGATGGACAACTTTAAGTTGCCCCAATGTGCTTTATTCCCATTCAGGAAAATGGCAAAATTCATCTAGATTATAGCATGTATTAAGAATGAATAATTAAATTGAAATATTTATAATAAAGGGGCCTTGCTGGTTTATCTACTGGACTTATAGCTCTGGTGTAATTTGATTGTTGGTTTTCCTACAAATGTTTAGGTATTCTCTAACACATGTCTAAGTTAAACAGGTAAAAAAAAACTTGAGACAACATGAACAACTCTCTTTTAAGTTAAAGTATAAACTCAGTATGTCTCAAAATGCAGTAATTGATGCAACCAATTATCAATACAAACCAGAAACATTTAAAATGGCAGGTTTGTATACACAACATATAACATTATGATCATCATCTCATACATGTCATAGTTATATTACTTTCAATTATATAAAACCTCAAATTTGGCAACATTAGTTACTCATTACTTAGGGTATTTTTCAATAATGAATGGGATACTTATTTCACAGCAATATCTTTGGCTGTTATTTAATATTAATAAAAGTCTGGAAAAGAGCAAAGATAAAATATATTTTTAAAATAATATGATACTCAGACAACGAACAAAAATAGTCATAGTTAAAACAAAATAATAATCAAAAACAAAGACCATTTAATTAAAATATATATAATTAATCTTAAAGAGAGAGTTTCAAATTAGATGTGAACCATTGTTTAGTGTTTCCTTGCCTGAAATCTAACTATCATGCATTACAGTTGAACATGTTGAAGCATTTAGCTAATAATTGAAACTTCAATCTTTGTGCTTCATCATATAAAAAAGAAGATGTTCAGATATGATTGCCAATGAGACAGACAACTCCCAACAAGAGACCAAATGACACAGAAATTATCATGTTCATTGATACTATTAAGGGTAAATAAAAGTGTCAATTCCCAAATTTTTAAGGGCATAACTTTCAAAAAAGAAATGTGCCATGTACATGTATCAAATTGGAACTTGAACTTTAAATGCACTACAACAATTAATGCACTACAACAATTAATGCACTACAACAATTAATGCACTACAACAATTAATGATTCTTATTTAGGTGCTATTTTGCACAGTAACTCACAACTGTAAGACTTGATATCAAACATACTTACTTATCAAGAAAACTGTCCATGACTTTTTCAGACAATATTGAAATTGCTGTCATTATTCTCTTTAAACCATTTACCAAACTAGTAATCTATAAAGTCACTTCTTTTTTTCTATACCATGCAATCAATCTTTTTCCAAAAAGATATAAGCTTCCCAGTTAACTATAAGTTTGGCTCTGTTCTACTTGAAAATATGCTTTTTCACAATTTCAGATTTGTAAATTGAGTCCTCAAAATTGATACATTTATAGTTAATTATAATGAAGTCAGTTGTCTTAACAAAACTAAAGTTGTCTTCAAGCTGCAAATAGCCATGATTATAATGCAATTAGATGTACATGTATATCAACTATTTTCTCACAATTCTATAGTCCTTCAAGCATTGTCCTTCATCCTCACTATACCTGGATTCCACATGAAAACCTAAATAATGACTTTTAACATTTGTTTTTGCAGCATTAGGTAAAATCCACTAATCAGGTCAAATATTGTTAAAATAAAATAGTGGTATTGCTCTTTTACCATAAGATGTAAAATACTCTGACAAAATTTTTTCAATGTATAACTAAAAAGTTTCAGTGCAATCCAATTACTAAATAGCTTAAATTTGGTACCAATTTACCAAATAAGACAGTCAGAGAATGTCCAGTCCATAGAAAGTAAAGCTTGAATGACAGGACAATTCCACACAGACTTAGATGTCCAATTTATATCTAATCCTTAGTGATAATTCGCCTCTAAAACAATGCAAGAACAAATGATCCTGTCGTATCTCATAAATATCTATGTTTTCTTATTCCAGCCAGAAAATTTCCTCATTTATCTCTTTCTCAGACTTTCGACTAAGCTTCAGCAACCGTGATATTTCACATTCAAACTAAGCAATCTCTTTATAAAACTTGACTTTTGAAATTTTTTTATCAAATCCTCACTAAATAAGCGTGAAAATAACACAAAAAGCTAAGAATTCGGTCCTGTCGTTTTTCATTAAAATCTTTGTTTTCTTGTTAAACCGAGAAGATTTTCTCATTTATCTCTTTTAAAACTTTCGACTAAGATGCAGCAGTCAATTAAATTTAAATCTGAGTTTTGAAAGAAATTTATCAAATCCTTGGTAAATAGACATTAAATTAACACAACAAGCAAACGTATCCTGTCACTTTCTGTTTATTAGTCAATTCTTTTCAACTATGGTGCAGCAACCATGATATTTCACATGGAAACTTGAAAGCTTAAAGTATTCTTTTTCTAAATTTTCAGTTTTCAAAGAAATTTATCAAATCCTTGCTAAATAGAATGAAAATAACACAACAAGCAATGCATCCTAGCTGTCACTTCCATTTATGTGTTAATTCTAAATGGAGAAACAAAAATTGAATCTTGACAAATAGTAAAAATCCATGTCAAGCATTGCATGATACTTGACAATTTCTTTATCTTTTGAACTCAATTATAACAGTCTTTTATTCTCAAATTTCATGAAAACTGTAATTTAAGATAACTTGTTCTTTTACAAACTCAAAAGTCAAAGTTTCTTAGCATCCAATTACTCAAAGGTCTAAGTAAGACATCTTGTCTCAAACTACATTGTTAATTCATAAATGACTCTTTAGAATTCTTAATAAATCAAAAACGACTTCTTCGCATGCTAAGAAACCTTCAAATCATCAATGTTGTTTAAAATTACATACATACAACCAAATTATGGATTCTTCCTTTTCCCAAAACTATGGAAAAATCACATTATTTCCCAAAAACCCTTAGGGATATCGCCAATCTTAACTACATAGAAGTTAGGTGTTCTTTTGTAAATTAACAAAGGTGCCATAGAAAGCTGTTAAACAGACTATATAACAGGAAATATTGGTCTTGCTAATAGAATTATTCCCCGGTGTACGTTTAATAAGATTCCCTCATTTCATACAATGGATGCCTATCTACTAAATAAGAAAAGTACACAGACATTGTGGGTTTATACTGTCATAGACATTATTTGTCCAATTATCTTAGAAAATTAACAGCTGTTTCATTTGAAAATTGGTTCTACTGTTTCCTGGTTACAGACAGGATGTGGTCAATTTTGTTTTTTACCTTAAGTTATAAAATTCAACCTAAAACCTAGATTTGCAAAATGTTATATCAATAGTCACTTTTTTTACACTAAAAAAAGGAAACTTTTTAGTTTAAGGGATAATTTAATGCCAAAGATATGTTTCAAAAGTTCTCCAATTTGCAAAATTGATATTGAGTTTATATGTTTCACCTACTTAATTGATTATAATTTCAGCAAAAATAAAAAAATGTATGAAAAAAAATTCTCAATTAAGGGAAAGGGAAATAACTCCAATATCAATATTGAATGTATCAGTCATATTTGCATTTTATATAGATATTGTATCACTGATAATTGTGTTGCCTATAATTTCTGACTACTAATCATACTTTTTGGATTATAGGCACAAAACAAGAAAATTGGTAAACAAATTGTCATTTTAGGGCAAAAACCCTTTTAAAAATTCAGTCTTCACAATGAAGCCTAAAGCTTTTTCTGGAAAATTTTGCATAGACTCTTAACATGCTTAAGACTTTGCCTGTTTTCTGGTTTTTGATCTGATTGAACATTGTTTCTTTGACACATTCCCCCTATCTATTCTCTATACTATACTGGTCTGTTGAATCAATTCTTAATACTGTAATAAGGCAAACAAAAATTACAAGTCTGGGCTAGCAGGCCTTTAATGGCCAAGTATGAAGAAGACTGAGAAGCCCTTTGATAATATGTATCCATCACTGGTAGATTTTGAATAAATAATTTTGTTTTTTAATTATCTTGACTGAACCGTGGAATAAAATCTTTTTTACAGATATTATCAATACTCTTATCAGAATCTGATTTTTCTTCTTTCAAATGATATTATTCTATCTACAACTGACATTTTTATTAATATTCTGATGCAAAAGCTTAAAAACATTTGCTCACAAAATCTCAATCAGTCCATTAAAATAAATAAAGATAACAAATTATTTATTCAGAAAATAAAAGCCGTCACTCACAGATGCATTTTAATTAACAGCATCTATTTAAATATTCACATCATCAAGATTTTATTATTCCAGTTGTCAATTTCAAACGTAGCATTCCTGGTAATTCATTTCATGACTAACTACCATTGAAAAGCATATATCAATTAAAAGTGACAATTTTACGATGACATTCTTCTATCATTACAATGAAATATAATATCAGGTTGGGTTTAAGATAACTATTTTGTGGGAGAGAATGTTTTTAGCATTGATTTTACCATTATTGTAAATTGCTTTTGATCAAATTTCTGTGACAAATAGACAAAATTGCATCACGATTCAAAATTTAAAGAGAAATTGGGCAATTTGAGAAATCCTCAGCATGAAGTTGAAAATTGTAGTATTATGTTGAATTATTTTTATAGCTATTCTTTTTATCAAGAGGATATATATATACGTAAACAAAATTAAACATGAATTCGGTTTTATGGATTACTATTTTTCTTTTGATTACGAAATACCAAAATAGAAGAATTTTTATTTTAGTTGGTTCCAATTAAAAATTGTTGTTAGTTGAGACAAAATCTTTTTTTTTGAAGATACATCATGACAATTAAACTTTAGACAAAGATCTTTGTTGTATTTTGTTAAACACATCTATTTTTGGTGTTTACTTATACCAATTAAATCCAAAAAAAGAATCCTGCAAATAAAAGAAAATAAAATGCATGCTTTTTCATGGTAACACATTAACTTAACTTTGAAGAATCAGAAAACAGAGGCCCTAAAGAGCCTGTTTCACTCACCTAGATCTATGTGCATCTTCAACAATAATGGTAACACTCCAACATTGAAGACTATGTATAAGTCATGACTAAATAAAAATTGAGAAAGGAAATGGGGAATATGTCAAAGAGACAACAACCCGACCAAACAGCAGACAACAACCGAAGACCACCAATGGGTCTGCAACGCAGCAAGAAAATCCCACACCAGGAGGTGGTCCTCAGCTAGACTCTTTTTTGTTGACCATGTTCTGCTGATTTTTTTCTGTTTTCGGTAATTTTTGTAAAAAAGGAAAAAAAAGTCATTGAAGGACAATAACTCATTTAAAATTAAAAATCATCATTAGGGCAATAACTTCTTTTAAAAGAGTTGACTTACGTTTAAACAATGTTAACACATTTTTAGGATCTTGTCCTGCTGATTAATTTTGTCAATGAACTTTTCAAAGTATATATCTATTTAGCATTTAGGTTTATAAAATAAAAGACATAAAAAAACACCCAAAAAATGTTAAAATTGTCCGATAAAGGAGTTGACTGAAGAATTGGGCCATATTCATGTAGACCTACATGTATTTGTCGATTTAAATGAAGCCTTCCTAATCATTTATGCTTAATCAATTTATAACTTTTATCTGTTTTCAAGATATTTATCATAGTGAAAAATGCAATAAATGATAAAAAATTGTCATTTAATAACTCCTAAAAGACTTGACAAACAATTTAGGCAATACCAACTTGTTTGTAGACCTTGCCTTGTAGTTTGCTTTTTCTATTCAAGATTTTCTCTATCTATAGGGGTTTTCAAAATAAGAGACTTAATTTGCATTTTATCCCTGTTTTATTGTACAAAATTCTACACCTAGATATACCCACATGATGTTGCCAGATTAATTGTTCCAACTGCTCCAGTTGTTTCAGAAGAGAAGTTATTGAAAAAGTTAACTGACAACAAACAAGGAACAACAACGGACATCAACATGATCAAATGATTGGAGAAGCTCACTTGACCTGACTTGCCAAGCTGCTGATCATGACTTACACAGATAATCAAAGGAAACTTTCAGTAAAAGAATGATAACTCTTGAAGTTTAATATTTCACAATAACGAATCAATGTCGTAAAGCTTTAGATCATGTAGATCATGTAGATTAAGATTGTTGACATTTGAAAATCTGAATACCTCAATCAAAACATGCCTTCACTTTCAGTTAAAATTGAATAAATTTAAGAACATATTTACCTGTTAAAAATCAAAGAATTTTTTTAGAAGCTGGCAGGTATAAATGTATGGTATTGTGGTATTGATAATACACATACAATGTAACTATACAAAATGTACAGTACATTTATGTACCGGTACACAAGCCTTACCTGCATAAAAAGTCCCTGATTCTTCATCAGCTTATCTTCATTTTCTGACTGTACAATTCTGTGAAAGAATAGAGAGAATTAGTGGCATGTGGCGTGGTCAAGAATAAGAACTTGGAAAAAAATTGTTTCTGCAGATCCAGGATGTTGAAAAAGGGGGGCCCAAACTACATGAACTCTAGGAAAAATAAGTGGATGTTTTCTGCTATTTGGTCAAGTTGTTGTCTGTTTGAAACATTCCACATTTCCATTCTCTATTTTATTAACAATAGTTCGACAAGTCTATATACTTTTACAAAATATATGCAATGTATATATTTAGCTCCATAAAGGTGCCCTGTCATATTCATAATTTGCTTATGTACATATACAAGTTAAAAGTTGACACCTTCTGATGATCAGTAATCATCATGATCATGGACATCAAGATTTGAAATTAATTTTAAAGAAAATAATATCATAGATTATTGTCATGTTAAGTCTTTGATCTGTGCACGTGTTGCAGGCTGTTATGAAAGAAACATGTCTAGTGAATTTTCAAATATTTTTCATGATGAATATCTTATATCTTATATATTCCTGTGCTTGCATTTAATTTCCTATCATGATTTTCTTGATAGAGGTTTGCTGCACACAAGAAAGCTATTAAACCAAGAGTTCCAAATGGTGAAGTTGAAATCATCCCTTCGTAAATTTTACGGACGCCATCACAAGTTGGTTGACGGTTATGGAATAACTGTTTCACAAATGATATCAGATATGTTCCTTACGTCGAAACTACAATCATTTGACAATCCTCTTTCCTTTCATGAATGTGACCTACCGAATTAGACTATTTACAGGATTTGTTATCACATAAGCATAAACATAGCGACGGGTGCCACATGTGGAGCAGGATCTGTTTACCCTTCTGGAGCACCTGAGATCACCCCAAGTTTTAAATGGGGTTCGTGTTTTTTCATTTTTAGCCATGGCGTTGTCAGTTTGTTTTCGATTTATGAGTTTGACTTTCCCTCTGGTATCTTTCCTCCCTCTTTTATTATATTTTTAAAAAAAATTTATGTAACTACATTCTATATCCTTTTTCTTTGACATTACAATATATTTTTTTCTGAAAAGATACTCCGGTCTTAAATTTCTTGATTTATTTGCATACCAAAATAAAATGTTCTTACAACATATACATATATATACAAATTATTTAACCTTTGCTTCATATCGTACTATAATTTTTTTAAACTAATGTCTTCTTATATACATTTATGTATGACATACCGACAGTTAAGAATCTGCTGTCTTCATGCAAGTATTAATTTGACAAAACTTCACAGAAGATACTTTAGTTTGACGGAATGTACTGTACTAACAAAAGTAATTGTGGTTAAAAATTATGCTGCTTACTGAATTTGGGGAAACAATATGACCCTGAAGTTATTAACTCTGTTTACTTTTAATGAAGTTAATGAATCTGTTTAGCTACAATACCAGGTTAAAAGTTACAACAAACTTCTACCCAACGATGCCAATCACTACATTAATCATGTTAATATACATATTTTTAAATATTTTAACAAATACACATCTACCAACCTACCTGATAACTCAGACATTTGGTCACCTCATGATTTTTTATATTAAATAAACACATCATCAGGCTTTCGGATATAAAAAGTTATTCTGTTTAATTATTTGGTGTTGAAGTACAAATGTATTGGAGTGTTAGAACAATGGGACATTGTACTAATGAGGTGTCGGACCAATGGGCTGTTGCAATATTTAGGTGTCAGGCCATCGGGGCTGCCCCTTAAGAACGAAGGGGGGTTTTGTCATGCAGTGTCCTAGTAGGTATGGCAAACCAATGGGAGATAACTCCAAATTACCCTAAATAATTGTTCCCAGATGTGTGTAAAAATAAAATTATGGGTGACCTCCGATTACGGCCTTCTGTTAACTTGTTAAACCTCAGAAAGTTCTGATTGCTTTTGATAGATATTATATGAATATTCATGATTCTGTATATTATAATTTTCAGGAATATGATGAAATATTTGAGGTACAAACAAGGGTTTGAAAGTTACATTCGTTTCTAAAAAATACAAGGGAATATTATACAGCCATAAAATGTACTTTTTTATTAAGTTTAATATATTAATTAAATAATAAGGTCCAATAAATAAATCTAGATAGCTGTGTTCATATCAAAATTAATTTTTATAATTACTCTCCTTTTTGTGTATACAGAGTTATTTCCCTTGCATGGACAATTTTTGGTTTAGTTTTGATTGGAAATCAGCAGTAGTTTTTTTTTGCATTATACAGCTAGTTTATTGCGATTTAAAGATAGTTCAACCACTTGCCATTGCACACGAGATAGTAAGGATACTGAATAATGTGGTTTAACAACAAAAATCAATATATGTATTTTCAACATGTTCAACTAAAAGAATAGGAATCCATGAAGTAGCGGCAGTTCACTTCGAATGCTATTCACAATCAATGCATTTTGAACTTCAGTCCTGAATGAGATTGGTTTACAGATTTCACTGTATAAATATTGTAACTGATATACAGATATGAATTTACTTTCTGACATGATTATTTTGTTTGAAATTTCTCAAATAAAAATAATGTTATATTATTTTCATTGTTTTTCAGTGCAACAGGTATTGTAGTCCGGTAGAATAATTGTTAGAAGGTTGTTGTTTATTTTTATTTATAAGCATTCACTATATATGCTATATAAGAATAAGAATATTTCATTAAATAGAATGTTAATGAAAAGGGAACATTCTAAAACTATCATGACTAAACAAAGACAGATGACATATTTCAAAACTTTTCTCGTCTCTCATGGTACAACTGATTTTTATAGTTCATTTTTATGTTGTACTGTCACAGGTCAGGGGATTGGGCACCCACTAACATGTTTAACCGCCACATTCTGTATGTATGTGCCTGTCCAAAGTCAGGAGCCTGTAATTCAGTGGTTGTCGTTTGTTGATGTGTTAATTATTTGTTTTTCTTTCAAATTTGTACATTAATTAGGCGTTAGTTTTTCGTTCGAGTTGTTTTACATTTGTCATTTCTGGGCCTTTTATAGCTGACTATGCGGTATGGGCCTTGCTCATTGTTGAAGGCCGTAAGGTGACCTATAGTTGTTAATTTCTGTGTCATTTGGTCTCTTGTGGAGAGTTGTCTCATTGGCAATCATACCACATCTTCTTTTTTATACACTCACAAACATATACATTTGTATATAAAGAGTAATATTCATATTTATTTTTTGTTTCTTTAGTAGTGCGGTGACAGAATTGAAAAAAGTCGTCTAGATCGCGAGTTTAATCTCCCCAAATAACACACGGCTAAAAATGGTCTTAACTTAAAGACAAATATGTCTTCTTTAGTTTTTGCCCTGTCGTCAGAATTTCGTACGGTCACATTTTTCTAAAAAGTCGTTTTAATGACTAGTAGTATATTGGAGAGTTTCAACCCCCCCTTTTTCAAAATGAAAAAAATGTGTATGTTTTCTCACATTTAATTGAAATAGTTTTTCCAGAAGCCATTTTTATATGTCAAAATATTCTATTTAGTATTTTATTTTCTTTTAATCTATAAAATTTGCGAAGTTTGGACTGTTTAAAATTGAGGTAATTTTAATTGCAAATTCAGACACAAACTTTGGTTTTTTCTTCATAGCAGTAATAAAAATTATCCCATAATATTTTAAGCATATAGTATTTCATAAAACTAATAAGTGATAAAAATTTCGGAACCAAAATATGAAAAAAACCTTAAGAAATTAATGGAAAAAGAATGGACTAAAAACTTCAATTTCAACACAGAACTTAATCACTTGCCTTCCGTCACATTTTGTGTATTAGTCAATAATTTGCTCTCAACTGATATATGGAATTACTACCTTTTTCGCTATTATATACACATATTTTCAATTAAAGTGCACATATATGCCACATACTTTGTTTGTATATGTTTATATTCTATGTTTTTTGTTATAAAACAACAAATATACTTTGTCAGAAAAGTCTTATTGTAAAATCAAAATAATTGACGGATAGTTTCAGTAAATATTCCGTGATATGTGAAGTCCGTTGCAACTTGCTCCAATAAGTCCAAAGAAAAGAAAAAAGTCGTTCAATTTTATGCAGTGCTTAATATGCAAAAAAAAAAAAACTCGACTGGAATTTTGAGTCAATTTAACCATATAGGGAAGTCGATTTTTGTATCTGCATCGAATAAAAGATTGGATGAGGTGAACATGTTTCATGAAAAGGCACTTGTTTCTGTCAATATATGGGTTTACTATCCATACCCGTACGCAAAATCACCCGTACGGGTATGGATAGTAAACCCCATATTGACAGAAACAAGTGCCTATGATTTCATGCGATAGCTGTTAATTCGAAGAACTCCGTGCAGGCAGTTTACCATCGTTCATGCTACAAAAGTTACACAAGTTAACATATTTGTGCCCCTTTTAGAGCGAGGAAGCTTCTTATCCATGTTATCTGATATTTAATGACGACATACAATTATCGGACTGTTGTCTCACAGTTTCGAGTATTTGTATGTGTTCTAGAATGCAGTCTTTCAACTGGAGCGCTTGTACATTTTGTTGCAACAAAACATTTTAGAAATATCAAAAAAAACTACGCAAGTTTGAATCAGATGAGCGTATGCAGAATGTTTTATCCGTGTCAGACAAAGTTAAAATTGAAATAGTTTTTCCGTCCATCTTTTAAACTTCAAGCACTCTGTCATTTTGGTTGCATTACAAATCATTTGCTAAAAACGAAAAAAGACCCAAAAAAATCCAAACCCGTGGAAGCAGATATCTCAGATCACGATACTGCTTTTACTAATTTTATTTTGGCTATTGACAACGATTTAATGGTCATTCCTCGTGACACCGTTACTTGATAAATATAGATCTACTCTAATTTAAAATATTCTACTTGTAACATGCGGTCTAAACTTATTGATTTCTATAGAAATTCAGTTGTCAAACAACAAGTTCAAGGCAAATATAACATAATATATAGTAGCAAAATAACTATTTGAGATGCAATATCAGCTGCTAGGCAATTGAAAACTGACCTCAAAATCTCAATGTCAACGGTAATAGACACAAATAACGGACAGATATTTCATTCCGCTACAAGTATACTTGGAAAAGACATCGAAACTCTAAAGAAGAATACCCAACTTCGGATGATTGTCTCTTCCTTCTTCAATTCAGTCAATGCCTTCGTATTTATTGCAATTCATTTTATAGTTACTCAATGAAACTGCATACAGCCAAGACTATTCTCAGGAAATGGCACCAGAGAAATTGCGTAAATGCTAAGAAATTGTTAAGTTAATCGTGTGTGTGGCCAATTTTGTTTTACTCTTTTTTTTTTATTTAGGATTGGCTTTACAAATGTACCATGAGTTTGGTTCAAAACACCTTGTTGAAACATTGAATGCCAATGGACTTTATGCTTCTTAAAGTAAAGTGCGACGCTATCTGATGTATTGCCAACCATGAAATTGAGCCAATTCAAGATAGTGTGTACATCTCGTATAATGTTTCCTCAGCATCTTTGCAGACACGCATATGGATGTCATCACACCTTCCTAAACCCCCTTTTAATCTCTGTTAAATCTTGGATGAATTGATAGGGATGGTTTGAAGCTGGTATTTTTTTAGGAACAAATGTCTTCGGACTTCCTACAATACCTTGTCTATATTTGTAAAGAAAAACTCAAAATAACGTGTTTGCTGTGAGCAGAACCTTTCATGTGCAGACATGTGGCCATGAGTGAAATTAGTAGAAATATTAAAACATGTCTTGTGACGGTTGATGAAAATTAAGATGATGAAGATAACGGTTGATTTGGTATAAAGCTTGTTGCACTGGTACACCCAGGTTAGGGGAGTGTTGGTGCGCCCTTAAAAAAGTTTAACCCGGCCACATTATGTATGTGTCAGTTTCAAGTCATGAGATGGTAATGCAGTGTTTGTCGTTTGTTTCTATTTGTTTCTTATTTATTTTGTACATTAATCGGGCCGTTAGTTTTTTCGTTTGTTTTACATTATTTATTTCGGGAATTGAAGACTATGCAGTATGAATTTTACTCATTGTTGAAGCCCGTACGGGACCTATAATTGTAAGTTAATTTATGTCTCATTTGCAATCATATCACATCTTTTTTTATATGGAATACTTTTGAAGTTTGTGGTACGTTGCAAGGAAAAAAAGGGGGGATATATAGGTACAAAACCTATAATGTAATAGATTTTAACCAGAGTAAAATACACAACAACAGATAATACTATGGAAGCAGTAATAATTGTGAAAAAAAAACCAAAAGCAACGAGTAGTCTATAAAAAAACATGAAGTATCCGCAAATTCAATTTGAGGTCATATTTGACTGTAGTGTTCTATTGCTTTGGTTTGATACCTCACCCAATATGATGGTTTAAAAAATAATTTTAAAGTATTGTCCTGCACGACACTTGATGTTTACCTGAAATTGAAATTTGTCATAAGGTTAAGGTGCTCTAAACATTTTATAGGTTGAAAACTTGATTTTTGAAGTTTTGTTTATAAAACGTCGTATTATGAATTTTTTTGATAAAAAAATCTCAATGATTAAGGTTCATGTATAATTACAAACATTACTAAAGCCAAAACAGTATCATTTGTATTTAGGTAGAGTTTAGAAATATAAAAAAATGTCAAAATTGAAACCCTTCCAAATTCTCACAGATTTTTACATATGACCTTTGACCTCAATTTTAAAAAAATGTGACCATATCAAGTCTTGACGACAGGCATATTATTATAGTACACGATTTCCTCTTTCCAATGATATATTATATAGGTGTGTGTTCGGTGGGGAGATTAAATTAAAAAAAATCTGCCTTCAGTCACCGCACTATAGATTCAAATGTTTATAAAGTTTTACTTTACATTTTCAATATATACCAACTTATGCTCTGAAAAAAGGAATATATAAAGGTATCGTCATGTTATGTGACTTTGGACAATAGAATTTCATGAGAGTGGTTGAAATTTTCATGCTTTATGCTTGATTTTGACCAAAAAACTTAATATGGAGGATTGAAATTGACTAACAAGATGTAAAAGAAGCAATATAAACAAAACTATAACCCAAATGATTAAAAAAATATATTTTATTATTTTTTTAAAGAGAGGAAACAGTTTTTCCAGAAAAGTAAAAAATTACCATTTTGAAAATTTGCTATTTCTTTGTTGTTTTTATGTGTATTGATAAAAGTGAAACTGTTTTGAAAATGTCTTTACAATGCCTTTAAAATGAGGTTAAGTTGTCTAAGATCAGTTGATTTAAAAAAAATCACTTTCCGTACCTAGTCCTAGGCATCATAAACAAATTTATGCAGCTTTTGCTGCCTGAACTTCATCCATGTCATCTGCAGTTCATGATCAGAAAATGAGAAAAATGTTAATTGTAGTGTGTGTATATGTCTCTGGTGTAAGTAATAATGTTTTGCATGTTTTGTGTACATTTCATAACATAAACTTCACTAACAATTTATATTTGACGCCCGAACGACAAAAGTTCCAGTCTTCAAATTCACCGACTTCGGATACTTGCGAAAACACGGAAACTGCTACAACCAAGTACCACAGTAAAAGTTAGACCGATATACAACAGCAACGGTTATTTACTTTTGTCAAAGAATTTTAAAACTACCATTAAGGCAAACTTGGCATATTTTCGAAGTATAACAATCAAAAGATTTACAGATATGCAAATCATGTGTTCTGTACTGTAGAATACTGGAGATGAACTAAAAATACTGAGTAAAACTGGCCAGGAAGTGCTGTGTGCCGGCGACACTGGTGTAACTAGTCATGCGATATAACTGCCTTAAAACTTTCCACAATTTTACACTAATTTGTGTTACTTTAAAACATTGTGTATTATTTTTATTTTACTTATTCAAAACAATAATTGTAAAAAAGGGGTTCCAACCCCAAAAATATTGTATTGTGTTGTATTGTAGTAATGTTGCATTTGGACGATCAATGCATTTGAATGGCCTTTTGGGGACATGTGGTTGGACCCCCCTTAATCCTGGGTTGGAACCCCCCTTTTAAAATGGCTGGATCCAACCTGAAAAAACATATTGCACGGTTATATTTAGAATATTTAAAAACCGATATATATACTTTATGACGTCATGTAATGAATTTCATGATATTGTTTATTGTTTTATTAAAAAAAAACTATGATCGATTATTTGAAGATTTTTTTTTTAATTGATACAAATATGTTCGGAAATTAATAATATAACAATTATTGCTAATAAATAAGATATCCACAAAAGTAAGTTAGTTTACAACTACCACGGGGTTTTGCAAAAGTGTTAACATAAATCATAAACGGACAGGTAACAACATACGGCAAAAAAACAAATGACAAAAAAAGACGCATCTTCCTATATCAGTCTAATAAAAACATAAAAGAAGAATATGTCCACGGGACACAGTTGCCCCAACTTGTAAAATATACGGCAAATGAATTACTTGTCCATCTATTAAGAGACATTACCAAAGAGCGATGAAAGTGAAGCTAGAGGAATTAGAAATTTATTTGTAATTGGTGGTTATATATATGCATTCTGTATAAGTTTTGTAACATTTGGGTGAGGCAAACTTAATTTTGAGTGTGGAAATCGTTAATCTAGCATGTTTTCCATTAGTAAAGGGACATTGAAAGTGACGCCAAAAAATTCGACTTTGATTTGTTTTTTGGTGACTATAAACGTGTGTATAAGTTAAGAGTCTTTGGCTCAGGCAAACATACTGAGTCGGAATTTTATAACGTCCTTTTCTACAAGATAAATACATTTCACCCTACCCGGATGCTGTATTCTGACTCCGAGCCTACACGTCTTGACTTTGAATTTATCCCTTAATTCCGTGTGCTAATATTACAGTCTGTGGTTTGAAACCAGCCATAAATTGAACCTTCGATCTCCTGAACTCGTGTTAACGAGATAAATTGCAATGCTTTCTATATCATGTTTGGGAGGGGGTAGGGGGGAATACCGGGCTTAAAACACGAAAGCCCGAGGTCCCGAATTTAAATAAATTAAATCCGACATCCCGAAAGGTTCAATCCCGAAATCCCGAGCTTAAAACACCCGATCCTGGAGTCCCGATAAAGATCATATTCCCCCTCATGTATATGTTATTGTTTATGGTTGTTTATTTATTGTGTATATGGAGTCTTTTCCCGATAAAGCAGTGGATGCACGTTAGCTGTAAAACCGCTTACTCGCTACAACTCAACATTTCCAAGCTGCAACACAAATATTTAACCATTCCCCTTTATAGAAGCCAAGCAAACTTTGACGATAATTTCTACTCTTGACAATAAGTAAATGGGTAAAGACAATACACGGCGGATGTTTTACTTGCTACAACTCACCACTATATCAAGCTACAGACCAAACATAAGAGCCATACACATTACAATGGGTGTTTGTAATATTCAAACTGTCATGAACTGGCTGCCCAGTGGATGTATGTAAACGTGTAGTACTCGATACGAACAGATACAACTCAACACTTAAAAGCTGCAGATCTGAACTGAAGCATTCCCTTCCAAAGA
The DNA here is from genome assembly GCA_019925275.1 of Mytilus edulis. Classification (NCBI taxonomy): domain Eukaryota; kingdom Metazoa; phylum Mollusca; class Bivalvia; order Mytilida; family Mytilidae; genus Mytilus; species Mytilus edulis. Next base: position 23,806,147 of record CM034359.1, on the reverse strand, counting down.
AGCTAAGAAAACGTTGACGAAAACTTCCTTAAAGTTTCTCGGACGGGCGGACAGAGGGGAGGAGTAACTCGTTTCACTAGACATGCTTTCGTCTTCGACGACGCAGGTAAAAGGGGAATTTTAAAATGGAGTAAAGCTTTCAACTTTGTAAATCAAAGTTTAAACGCATTTTTTTCTTCTTAAAATGTCCTGTACCAAATAAGGAAAATGGCAATCTTAATTCTATCGTATGTATGGGGATTTGTTTTAGAAATTCAAATGTGACGTCACTTTGTGCGTTGATGGCTTTGGCTAACACGGCTGTGAATTTTTATGTGTCGTTTAAGGTTGTTTTATGTAATGTATCCGGTTTTATTCTATGGTTAGTCACCACTTCGGTTTTATCATGTATATCTATTATATACATGAAAAAGTCATTTTATAAAAAATACCTGTTTGCAAAAGTATGAATTATTCTAAATAATAAAGATGTTTTCATCCCAGGCAGAAAACCCTAGCCGTGTTAGGCACAACTTTTTGGAACTTTTGGTTCTCAAAGCTCTTCAACTTTGTACTTGTTTTGGCTTTTTAACTTTTTTCAGAGCGTCACTGATTAGTCTTATGTGGACGAAACCCGTGTCTGGCGTATTAAATTTTAAACCTGGTACCTTTTGTTAGCTATTATTCGTGTTTTTCTCTTTCCTATATTTTCTCTCATTTATTTGTATTGTAGTCCTGTCATGTAATGTTGTCATTTTAATGTTATATTTTGCATTGCCATAAAAGCGAGAGGTTTGGCATGCCACAGTAAAACCAGGTTCAACCCACCATTGTTTTCTTAAAATGTCCTGTACCAAGTCAGGAAAATGGCCATTGTTATATTATAGATCGTTTCTGTGTGTGTTACTTTATAATGTTGTGTCGTTGTTCTCCTCTTATAATTGATGCGTTTCCCTCAGTTTTAGTTTGTAATCGAATCTGTTTTTTTCTTTTCTCAATCGATTTAGAAGTTTCAACGGTACACTACTGTTGCCTTTATTCAATACATTGTCTGGCATAATCCTCAAAAATATATATTATAACTTAGAAACAAGCAATATATAATATGATTATACATTGCATGCATGCCAAAACAAGTATAATTAATTAAAGTATAACGAAACTACCATTTTATGTTTTGTTTCATTTTGAATTACTGTATGATGTCATATAAGGTTCATATAATCTTTCTGATAATTGAATCGCACAAGAACCAGAAAATGACTTTTTATGTAATTATCGCAACAATTTGGAATGTCTATTTTTGACCTTTGTCTTAAATTTAACGAAAATTTCCTACCAGCTTTTTCTTAAAATGTTCTGTACCAAGTCAGAAGAATGGCCATTGCTATATTATAGTTCGTTTTTGTGTATGTTACATTTTTATGTTGTGTTTCTGTTGTGTCTTATATTTAATGTGTTTCCCTCAGTTTTAATGTGTAACCCGGATTTGTTTTTTTTTTTCTCAATCGATTTATGAATTTTGAACAGCAGTATACTACGTAACTATTGCCTTTATTTATCTTATAGTTCGTTTCTGTGTGTGTTGCATTGTCGTTTGTTTTTGTTGTTGTGGCACTTTAGTTTTTCTGTTGTTTCGTTGTTTTCCTCTTATATTTGATGTGTTTCCCTCAGTTTTAGTTTGTAACCCGGATTTGTTTTCTCTTAATCCATTTATGACTTTCGAAAAGCGGTATACTACTTTTGCCATTATTTAACCTTTATTTATCCAGTTAAGGTCGTTACTTGAAAATTTGTCTCCAGTTGATGACTGGCTGCTCGAGTGGACCTCTGTTAAAATCAACATTGATTTGATTTGATTTAATTTGTATAATTACTGTATCGCTGACGTTATATCTGACATGTCTTTTGACTCTTATAATAGATTTGTTACTAAAACAATGTCGAGACACTTTTCTTTTCAATATAACATGGTGTGTAGGGTTATATAAATACCCAATAATGTTTTACACAAGTATAAGAAATATATTTTTACTTAGAAAAAAAACAAATAATTTTCAAACTGAAATGTGTTAAAAATAAAATCTAAAATGATAAAGAAACCATAGCATGCATAGAGAACGCCCTTTAACATAGATTACACATATCAAAGTGAGCAATGTTAAACCATTTTTTAGAATGTCTATAGTATGTAGTACCCACAATTAAAAACAAAAAGTAGCATACCATTTATCATTCCGTTGTTCCAGTGAAAATTTAATTGAATGTTTGTCGGTCCATCAAAATTTGGCAACATATGAAGTAATCTTTATGATCATAATGCAATCCTTTGTACATCTTTTAATTTGTTGGCTTTTGTTTTCCACACTTCCTACATTTCATAATATCTTCATGAATTTAAAGTGGCATTATTTCGACCTTCCATTCTCTTCTTGATCCAATTTCACACATTTTATATCTACTCAAGAGTTTTGAAACGTCATTTTCATTGACCAGCGTTGGGATGTTAACCATCGAGGGACACTTCGGAAGGACACGGCACTTAAGTTTGTTGATATCTTCATTCAGGCTTTTTAACATCTGTATTAAAGTTCCATCATGTCTGCTTTGGTCAAGAACAAATTTCCCGTTATCCAGAGCGTATGCTTTGGCAAGAACAGTTTTGTTGTCCAATAATTTTCTTGTTAATATGTCATTCTCTTTTCGTGCAAGTTAGTCTGTGAACGCGATTTTTTAAGCTATATACTGGTCAACCATAGATGGTTTTGATACCATCTTCTGTTATAGCCTTTTCAACAGCCCCGACCTGACCACCAAATGTTGAAAGGCTTTGATCCAACTTGGACACATTTCCGCTTGTTTTATTTAACTTTGACAGAAAATCTTGTTAAATTTTTTTATTCAGCTGTTCAATTGTATCTTTTAGTTGAGAAACCTTATTACCATTATGGTTTTCGGTAACACAACATCCACAAACTATAACATAACAGAGTATGCAAACGAAAGAAAAGGACTCGTTATGATCAGCGCTTTTTGATTTAACTTCCGGAGTAAAATCCAAAGCTTCCTTAAATTCGTGATTCTTTGATAGTTTTTGTCTTGAATGTAATATTTTACAATGTTCGCAATAAAACTGTTCGCCGTCTAAACAATAGAATTAACCGGGCGCATCTACACAAATTTCACACGTCAACCTACTTCGATTCGTCCAACTTGGGTTGACTCGAGTTTAAAGATCAGTTCTTATGCGCATGTATGCAACCTTTCCGAATTAAAGTCAAAACTCTTCCATCGAGTTGACTATCAATCGAGTTAACTATCATAAGAAAAGTGAATTTATTCTGTCTACTGAGCATGAAAATAGGAAAAAACTTTAAGTTTTAGAACGGAAGGTATTAATCCTGTTTTTGAAAAAATAGTTTGTTATCGAAAAATATTTGAGGAAAAAAAACGTTCTGCGTAAAAAAATGTAATTTCTGTTTTATTTATTATCATCACCAACAGTTAATATAGACATGAGCAATATTTGGTGAAAAATACAGGCAAACATAAATTTCTCTTGTCAGTCCCTTTCTTCGACTGTATTTGGTCAAAAACCAGTTATTTTGTATCAATTTTTGTTGATGCAATTATTTGACACCATCTTGAAACTCAACTAAATCTTCCCTAACCCAGGGTTGATGTCGAGTTAACTCGGCTAGGTTCAAAAGGTCAAACTTGGGGGTTCGGTTGTCAGTTGAGTAAACTCGTAATACTCTACATCATGTAACCCGAGTTTTACGAATCGAAGCTTCGTGTGCCATAAATCATCATAGATACCAGGACTAAATTTCATAAATACGCCAGACGCGCGTTTCGTCTACAAAAGACTCATCAGTGACGCTCGAATCCAAAAACATTATAAAAAGCCAAATAAAGTACGAAGTTGAAGAGCATAGAGAGCCATATTGACATTAAAGGAAGATATACATCCACGTGGTAAGCAAGACAAATTTATAGTACACTATGCAATCAATTTATATAGAAGAATGGCGAGTAATCAGGATCATAAATGTTGAAAGTAGCATATACCTTTTAATATATTATAATTATAATTTTCCGTGTTTCGAAGTATAGAGGAAAATCATTGTACTAACGGTTCTTTCAATATATGTATGGACACGTGATATTAATTGTAGTATCACGTGAATGGTCATTTTTTGGCGGGTTAATTTCCCTATCAGACCATTCTCTCGCCAACTTCGAACTGGTCAAGATGGACACCGATTTAGACGATTCAATTAAGGCAGTTATTCTACGCGAGGTGAAAAATGCAGTTTCTTCTTCACAGCAAGATCTTCTAAACAGCATAACTACAGTGATGGATAGTAGGCTTTCATCTTTCCAATCAAATCTGCAACAGTCACAGCAGGAGATTTCCCAAACTCAGATAGCCAAGCTTGAAGAAACCATGACTAACAATTATAGTTTTCAGCGTAAAGGAAATGAAAACCAGTATCGTCATGAGGTGAAAGTGTTAAGCAAGCTGAAAGAAGCTAAAGCTAGCCTGGAAGCTCCAGAATTAGGAATTGATTCAGTGCGGACAGCGAAGATGAAGATTATTGAAGGTATTGACTTAGTGCGTGAAAGGCAAAAGCTTATAAAACTGGCCGACTCTTCCCAGCTTGGGTGGAAAGTCGTCAGCGAGTACGTAGCTAATCCCATCGCTGATGATTCAGAAGACGAAAAGAAGATGATGAGGGCTCAGTCTAGAGCAGAAAGAAAGAGTAAGGCGGAAAAAGTTAAGAAAGACAAGCCAAGACCAACACCTTATAGCAGAAATCCAGAGAAAGAAACCAAATCCGTTAAGCCTGGAAGATGTTTCAAGTGTGGAAATAAGGGTCATTGGGTAGACGATTGTCCAGACATGAAAAATAAGATAAGTAATTCTTATTCTCAAATTTTAGTTTTTGATAATATTAATGTAATACAAGGCCACTTTGCGCCTCTAGTCAGTGATTCAAGCAATAAGTCTGAAAATACAAAAGTAAATACTGTTAAAAATACTCACACGGTGATGTGTATTGATATGGATACAACAGTTCAGCATGAATGCGTCTCGCCAGTTGGTAGACTCAAGGTCAATATAGGTCAATGGAAATTGATTACCGAAAACAAACACATTATTGATGTTATTGAAAACGGTTATAAAATACCATTCAAAACCGAGCATCAACACGCTGTTATTAAAAACAACAGATCGTCATTAAACAATAAGAAATTTGTTCAAGATGAGATCAGCAATCTTTTACAGAAAAAATGTATTTCTGAGGTACAAAAGATTCCGCAGGTAGTTAACCCTTTAACGGTTGCATACAACAAATCGAGCAAACCTAGACTTGTACTAGATTGTAGACACATAAACATACATTTGTTCAAATTCAGATTTAAGTATGAAGATACAAAAGTAGCCCGAGATATGTTTCAGAAGGATGATTTTCTGTTTTCCTTTGATCTTAAGTCGGCTTATCATCATATTGAGATTTGTCAAATACATAGAAGTTTTTTAGGATTTTCATGGGATTTTGAAGGCAAAGTTAGATACTTTGTTTTTAATGTACTGCCATTTGGTTTAGCTACTGCTGGGTACATTTTTTCAAAAGTACTACGAGAATTTGTCAAACACTTGAGATCTGAAGGCAAAAGAATCATCATGTTTCTGGATGATGGTTTAGGCGGTGATCGAGATTTAAGCTCGTGTCTTAAAACCAGTCAAGAGGTTAAACAAAAATTGGAAGTTCTAGGATTTTTGATTGCACATGAAAAATGTAGTTGGTTCCCTTCACAGTATGTTAAATGGTTAGGTTATGTTTGGGACACAAAAATAGGCAAAATTTGTGTTAGTGATGAGAGAATTGACAAGGCAGAAAAAGCTGCGAGTCTTATTTTAAGCGAGATTGGAAAAGGAGTACTTTTGTTCAGTGCTCGAACTTTGGCTAGTATTATTGGTCAGCTGATTTCTATGCAAATCGTTTTGGGTGATATCGTTAGACGGAACACAAGATTTTTATATGATTGTGTTCAAGCGCGTGCTAGTTGGAACGCACCTGTTAGAATAACAGTAGAAGCTATTGATGAGCTTGGTTTTTGGAAAAACTCTTGGAGAACACTTAATCTTGTAGGTGTTGATGTTTGTTCAGTTAATTTAACTGACATGTATGATATTGAGTTATTTTGTGATGCCTCAGATGTAGGTTTTGGTGGATGTTTTTCCACAGTTTTGGATTTTCATAGTGAAAATCATGAGATTTATGGAAATTGGTTCGCGGGTGAACAATTTGAAAGTTCTACCTGGCGAGAATTAGAGACGGTTAGAAGAGTTTTGAACTCATATGATTCATTTCTTGAGAATAAGACCGTTAAAGTAAATTCTGATAATAAGAATGTGACACATATATTGAATGTTGGTAGCAAAAAATACAAATTACAGAAGGTTGTAACAGATATTCTCAATTCTTGCTCGAAGAAAAATATAGGTTTACAAACCAATTGGGTACCGAGAACTGAGAATAAGCATGCTGATTTTTTAAGTAGACATACGGATCCCGATGATTGGAGCATCGAAAAGAACGTTTTTCATGATCTGAGTTGTACTTTTGGCCCTTTTACTGTTGATAGATTTTCTACTCCTTACAACGCTCAGAGCTCTCGTTTTAATTCGAGAATTTGGTGCCCAGGTACTGAGGCAATACACGCTTTTAGTCAGTTTTGGGGAGGTGATACTAATTGGTTAGTGCCACCACCATCGTTAGTTGCCATGACAATAAACAAGATAATAAAGGACAAGGCTAAATGCATGTTGGTTATTCCTGAATGGAAATCTGCTCCTTATTGGCCACTTTTATATAAAGACGGCGGATTTAGAGATTTTATAAAGGAGGTTATTTATTTGCCTAAATACAACATTATAGTAAAGGGTACTGGTAAAAATGGGATTTTTGGTGAAAATCCTCTAAGATTTAGTATGATTGCTTTATTTGTCAGATTTTAATGAGGATTTTTGCGTTTTTTAGGTTTAAAACTGAGACAGAACGTTGAGAATGTCGTTGAGAGCAGTGATGTAGGAGAAAACAATGTGTTGAGATCTTTGGCAGGAAAGATGGCTTTGTACATAGTGGATTCGAAAAGTGAAAATACGTCAAAGAAGTACTTCGCCGGATTTAATCGTTGGAAGTTATTCATTAATGAACATGGTTTTTCTGATTTACCAGCCGAACCAGTACATGTAGCGTTATACTTAACATTTCTTATTGACAAACATTCTTCACCAAGTGTATTGCAGTCCGCGATTTATTCTATAAAATGGGCTCACGAATTGAACGGTTACATAGACCCTACAAGCAATTCATTCATAAAATTTCTATTAGAATCGTGCAAAAGGCGGAACGGTAAACCAGTCGTGAAAAAAGACCCAGTTGATAACATTATGCTTAGAGAACTATGTTCTATATATCAGGAGTCTAGTGATTTATTAGTGATTAGGGATTTAACTATGATACTTATAGCTTATGCAGGTTTTTTACGTTTTGATGAATTAAGTTCATTAACTTGTAGGGATATTAAGATATATGAGGAATACATGTCTATCTTTTTGTCGCATAGCAAAACTGATCAATATAGACAGGGCAACGAAATTTTGATTTCCAAAGGGAGTTCTCAAGCATGTCCCCTTTTGATGTATAAGCGTTATTTGGGTTTATCTAGTTTAGATGTTGATTCTGATCATTTTGTTTTCAGACCCATATTTAGATCGGGTGGTACAGCTAAGTTAATTTATGAAAATAAGAAGCTTAGTTATACATCAGCCAGGCAAAATATTGTTAAAAGGTTGAAAATGGTTGCTCCACAACTTAACTTAGGTTTACACTCATTACGTTCAGGTGGCGCTTCTGCTGCAGCCAAGTCAGATGTTAATGAGAGATGTATAAAGAGGCATGGACGTTGGAAATCTGATTTAAGTAAAGACGGGTACATTGCAGATTCATTTGATAATAGAATTTCAGTTTCTAAGAATTTAGGTTTATAGATATGTTTTTCTATCCGTTTCAGCCCTTTCTTTGAGTTCTCTAGTCTCGTGGGCGATCGGCAATTATAAATTGTGTTTGATATATTTATTGTTATATATAAGTATAGTGTGTACTTATAATTTTCCGCGTTTCGAAGTATAGAGGAAAGTTATTGTACTAACGGTTCTTTCAATATATGTATGGACACGTGATATTAATTGTAGTATCACGTGAATGGTCATTTTTTGGCGGGTTAATTTCCCTATCAGACCATTCTCTCGCCAACTTCGAACTGGTCAAGTTCAGATTTAATGTTGGTTCATTATTGTTTGATTTTTTCTTGTTTTTTGTACTACATATTGGTATTTTTGTTTGCTATTACACATTTTGATGATACTTTGTTTAAGTTAAAAAAATAAGCTAATTTTCAGTATTGTCCAAGTACACCTCTCGAGACGATCTTCCGAGCATTAGATTTTGGACACAGGTTTCCATATCGACTAAGGTAACTTGGTTGTTGGTTTTTCCTGGCCGGCGGGTTCGTTTATGACGGAGTCAATGTTTTCGTTTTGTATTGAAAGCATTGTTTATATGTATATATATATTATTGCAAAATATTATGTTTGTTATGATAGATTATAATAAAATCCGGTGTCCTTCTAGTCTCGTGGGCGATCGGCAATTATAAATTGTGTTTGATATATTTATTGTTATATATAAGTATAGTGTGTACAAGCTTATAACTGATTTCAATTTGGCATAAAAGCGAAATTGTAGTTTAGCTCATGCTTAATTTGATTAATCTATCTTTAATCAATTAAACAATTTTCGATTGAGAAATAATTAGTGCCAAATCACTTCATATGTAAAATGATGAGAATCATGATCTCACAATAGAAAAAGACCGATATAAAACGTAATTAACAGAAAGCGACCAGAGGCATGTACTCGTATAAATTGGTTGAATGTGAACAACGTCTTATTATTACACTGTGTCTAAACCACACCGGCAAAATTTGTTCGGACTCGATGGTATCTAACATCGGGCACAATGACGGAACATCAATAGACAGAAGAAAGATAGATTTCTCCTTATTTTTTCATTTTTTTCATGATATCAAAGAATATATATACATATACAACTATTTTCTATTGTGATATGCAATATTTTCTACAAATGTTCTATATTAACGGAGAAATAAGTAAAAATGCATGTCAAAATGATGAATTGAGTGAATCTTGCCTCGAAATCGTTAAATTGTTCACATTGTACGGAAAGAAAGGTACGGGAAGATAGATACTGACCCGAAGATTGCAAATTTAGTTATTATGAGCATCTCAATACTTGTATTTCTGTGTATGGAATGAAAGAAAAGGGTCATGTCAAATTAAAATAAACCGGTTTCGTCAATGTTGTTTACTACACAATCACCCGGTTTCGTCTATATATATCACCCAGTTTTTTTGTTTTTTTAAACAAACAAATTAATAAAAAGCAACGTTGACACGGATCTGAACATTGTCTTTCGAGAATTTAAATATATATTTATTGTAAAGTAAACTTGGCGTGTTAAAATCTATTTTAAACGGGTACGTTTGGACATAGGTAATTATGGTAATACACATTTCCTAATGAAAGGTGTATCCCTTATTTCACTTAACTTCAAACTAATTTAAATTTGTCAAAGAGGGGAATTTTGTACCATAATATGCAATAAACAGCTGCGCCATGACCGCATGATACGCCCGTCGTTTTATGAGTGAAGTTGTACGCAATAATCAGAAATAGTTTCTGAGATAGTGCGCACCATGTGAAAACCTCTTTTCTTTTTTACAAAAAACTCAATGACTCTAAAATAAAAGTTTGAATCATCACCAAAAAGTATAGAGATCTTAAGATTAATATGAATAAAAAGTGAGTAAAATTTAAACAATATTCATAAATAGGTTTTGAGATACATCGCAGTAAGTGACCCCCCTTTTGTTTTACCAAAAAAAAATCAATCACTCTATTAAACCAAAATTTTAAACATCACCAAAAAGTAAACAGAAGTTTAAAAGATTTATATAACTAAGAAGTATGTAAAGTTTGATGTAGTTATAATACTTCGTTTTTGAGATATGGCGCGACATGTTAAAAAACCCGCATTCCTGTTTCACTTACATTTCCTGTAACTCAAAAAGATTTAATTTGATTTTCACTAAAAGGTTTCCAGATCGTTTGACCATTATAAGAAATAACTATGTTAAATTTAAAAAAATAAGATAAGCTGTCCTCAAGTTACGGTGCGACATGTTTATGCTGGACAGACGGATACATCCTCAGCTCAGCTACCTGGAAAGGTAAACAGAATCTGCTCCACATGTGTCACCCGTCGTGTTGCTCATGTTATTACAAACCCGGTAACTTCGGTAGGTCACGTTCATTGAAAGGAAATGGGATTGTAGTTACGACATAAGGAACATATTCGATATCATCTGTGAAACGCATATTCCCTAACGGTCAACCAACTCGTGATGGCAACCGTAAAATTAACGAAAGGATGATTTCAACTTCACTGTTTAGAACTCTTGGTTTAATAGCTTATCAATATTTAGATGTAATTCAAGAAATGAGGCAGACTTAGTACTATCACATGAACCATAAAAAAGACCAAGAGCAGATAACACATGTACCTACTAGACAGACATGTACACCTAACAATCATAACATACACCAAATACAGTGGCCCTTTTGCTTTAAGTATATATGAAAAATAGACCAAACCACAAATACTCAACATTTTCAAATGAACTTTAACATACAGATCTCGGACAGATGAAACTGTTAAACAGACATCTTTATGATTGGTCGATATGCCATTTTGTGATTCTTTGTTACATATTTGTTTGCTTTTATAGTGATTAAGATTTTAACACAATGTTGACTGCTGTACCTCTTTTTTTGATATTTTTACCTATCATGTCTGTTTGTTTTGTTCACACATCGTTGTCAATAAAATGGAATTTGATGCGACTGTCATACAAGTGAGAGCTTTTGCTGGCTACAAAAACAGGTTTGATCCACTATGTTCTACATAAGAAAATGCCTGTTCCAAGTCATGAATATGACAGTTATTTTCTATTCGTTTGATGTGTTTGAGCTTTTGATTTTGCCATTTGATGAGAGACTTTCCTTTTTAGATTTTCCTCGGAGTTCGATATTTTTGTGATTTTACTTTCTACAACTCACAATAATAACATTTACCAAATGCTGCTGATTTGTTGCTCAAAAATTGACTTACGAATCATAAACATGAAGTTGAGGTGAGATGGACACCTTATAATAGCAATTGTTGTTTATCAGATAATTGAATTTAATGAGGCTACTGGCGTATTTTGTTTTTGGATTATGTGTTTGTATTATAAATCAAAAGTGTCCGCTTACACTGTCTTACATTTTGGAACGCCTCTTTCTGTTAATAAGGAATACTATCACTTGCATTTTGTTCTTAAGAGTGTAAAGCACGTTATAACTTTCTCGCCTAGCATCTGTTTAGCTTCATACAAACATTTTGTTATAACAAAAAATAATTTTGACTTAGTCTATATTCTTAGTTTTTGTGCAATTTCCACCTGTGTAGTTATTATTGTCGGATTATAATCGCAAACAATTTTGTTGACTTAAGAGTTTTTATAACGAGGAAACATTAGCCGTATATAAAAGTGTGACGTTCATTGTCTAAATTACGAACCATCCTAGCTGTTTGTTTGCTGCCAGTTTCTAAATTTAATGCCATCCTAGTTTTTTCATTTGCTGACCAGTTTTCTAATCTACCATGCCAAGCAGGAATTCAAAGTAAGGGACTCCAGCTAGAGGACAGGGGGTCAAACGACGAAGAATGGCCGACCCTAAGGAGAAGGAACAAGCTATAGCTAGTGTAGTTAATCCAAGATCATCTGGTGAGTCGGTTATTGATTTTAGTAGTGACCCAGGGCCCTCCCAAACGTCAACTGGGACAGAATCTAACATATTTAACGAAAACATTTAGTTTTCACAAAGCCTTCCCTGTCTTGAGGAAAGTTTGTTTGACCAAATTGGGTGTTATGTACCCATGAAACTAAAAGATAAGATTTGGAAACATGAATTTATCGACCTAAATTTGTTGATTAAATCTCCTAGAGAACTGGCAAATTTTCCTGACCAAGAAGGTGATTTTGTTGTAATAAGGGGTCAAATTGAATCGGATTGAATCTTTACCATGTCGCGCTATACCAAACATACACACACGGACAAGCGCTTTCATGATTTATATGAGTATTTTACTAGTTCTTTGGCTCAAGAATTGCTAAAGTACATGAGAGATATTCGTTTTGCAGCAAATAAGTCACACGGTTTGGGAACATACGATGAGCAATTCAGACTCCGCAAAGCACAACGACATCAGTCATCTTGGGCTGTCATTAACCAAGACTTATGGTCATTTTATACAACAACAGCTATGAGAGATCAAGGTCAAAGTAATGAAAGTAAAGTAGGTTTTAGTTCTCAAAGTGAGCCTCTTCATTCCTTTCGTCAGTCATCAGGCCAACAAAATGCTCAGCCACCTGGAACATGCAATGCATACGACACTAAAGGGAAGCGGTGTAATTTTAACCCCTGCAGATTCAAACATGGATGCTCAGCATGCGGAGGTCAACACCCAGCTAACTTTTGTAAGAGACATTAAAATGGTAAAACAGAGAGACACATCTTCACTTGGTTTTACCCCAGTTAAGGTTGAAAATTTAGAAATATATTAACATGATTATCCACTTTTAGAAAATGTCTCGTATTTATTGTCCGGTTTCTAATTTGGTTTTCTTTACATTACTCAGGACCTCATTTACCTACAGATTCCAAAAACTTAAAAAGTGCTATTGAGAGACCAGATATACTTCTTCAAAAGATTCAGAAAGAAATAGTTGCTGGTCCCTTTAAGTTTAGGCCTATTCCTACTTTACGAATCTCGCCATTGGGATTAGTTCCAAAAGGAAAAGACGGTCAGTTTAGAGTTATTCACCACTTATCTTATCCCGAAAATTCATCCGTCAATGATTTTAATGATCCAAAGAAATATTCAGTTGTCTACTCAAATATAGATGACGTTGCCGATGTTATAAAATTATACGGAAATAAAACATTAGTCAGCAAGTCCGATGTTCGCTCAGCATTTAGATTACTCCATATCTCGCCGATTGATTTTGATCTTCTTGGTTACAAATTTATTCAAGAATTTTATTTTGATAAAACCCTCCCTTTTGGAGCCTCAATTAGCTGTGCTTTATTTGACAAATTTGCGTCATTTCTACACTGGGCGGTTTCTGTAAGACAATCTGAGGGCGCCATTGTACACTTCCTTGACGGTTTTCTATTTTGGGAAGGGGCGGAACTTGTCAATGTGCTGACCTGCTTCATACTTTCAAGGCTATTTGCAATGATCTTGGAATTCCTTTAGCGGATGAGAAAACAATCTCTCCCACGACTCGGCGTACATTCTTGGGTGTAGAAATTGACACTTCCGACATGACTCTCCGCTTACCTTATAAGATAAGCTTGATGAATTGCTTCAAAAAAAATTCTTTGTTTTAAAATGCAAGAAGGTCACGCTAAGAGAAATGCAATCACTTTTGGGTTCATTAAACTTTCCATGTCGCGTTGTCGCGCCGGGGAGAGCTTTTTACAGAAGATTGATTGATTCGACGATTGGTTTGAATAAACCACATTACAGAATAAGTATAACTTCGAACAGAAAAGCTGATTTTTTTATGTGGAAATCATTTTTGAAAAATGTTAACGGTCTTTCTCTTATGCAAGATAGATTATGAACATCTAACGAGGCGCTCGAATTTTGCACAGACAGTGCCGGGGGGTCCACACTTGGTTTCGGCATATATTTTAAGGGTAGATGGGTTCACGGATTATGGCCGAGAACATGGCATAAGCGCGGTTTATTGTTAAACATTACATTTTTAGAACTATTTCCAGTCATAGTAGCGATCATTATGTGGGGTCTGAACTTAGAAATAAAAAGATGTTGTTTCATATTGACAGCAAAGGAGCAGTGCACATTATTAATAAGAAATCATCAAAATCATCATATGTCATGATTTTAGTTAGACGTTTAGTTCTAGAAACATTACATCATAACATAAAGAAGATCACGTCCCAGGTAAGGTCAGTACTATAGCTCATGCTATTTCTCGTTGCCAGTGGTCCCGTTTCCGGAACCTAGCACCAAATGCATCTCTGACACCAATTCCGAACCAAGTATGGATTCTATAAAAGAGGAATCAGCTAGACTTTTTCCGATTCTTTAGCCGGAAATACATGGAAAAGCTATTCAAGAGCGAGATCTGTTCTTGATTCATTCCAACTTCTATATACACTAGATAAAGTATGGCCAGTTCCTGTTGAACAGTTAGTACAATTCATCGTTATTTATCATTGAAACATTTTTCTCCAGCTACAGTTCGATTATATATAAGTGGCATTTCTTTTTCTCACAAGGAACGTAATTTAGAAGATACTACTAAGAATTTTGTGGTATAAAAAATGCTTGAAGGTTTACACAGAAATCACCCACAGAGAGACAATAGGGCGCCGGTAACATTACCATTATTACGACAGATTACAGACGCTCTCCCTAGTATTTGTTCATCTACTTATGAATCTTTATTATTTAAATCTTCATTTATTTTGGCATTTTTCGCTATGTTACGTGTAAGTGAATTTACGACAAAAAATAAATCTGGTTCTAGTACCGAGGCACTGAAATTGTCGGATGTGGTTCTGTCAGATTGTCAATTAAAAATTAGCATTAAGAAAAGTAAAACGGATCAGAGAGGTTATTCGACATTCATTGTGATAAATAAATACAGAGAAAACGCGAGCATTTGCCCTGTGTTAACCTTGAAGAAATATTTAGCTGCACGTCCTGCGGTTTCAGGCTGTAAACATTTATTTATGCATTTTGACGGGTCACCGCTAACCGTTATCAACTGTCAGCTATGCTAAGAATGTCAGTTAATTTTTGTAACATTCCAAACCCTAACCTTTTGAAATCGCATTCATTTAGAATTAGAGCCGCAACAGAGGCGAGCAAACGTGGTATTAATGACGAAGCTATTAAAAAATGGGGAAGGTGGTCGTCAGGTACAATTAAGCGTTACATCAGGATTCCTTGGTGAAAATAATTTCAAAATTTTCAATTTCTTTATATGTACCTATAGAACAAAAGTAAACAACATTATAACAAACTCCTTAAATAGTTTTCGGTTTGTAGGTCATGAGCTGCAGTCAACTGTTTGGATAATGGGATCTTCTATTCCCCATTGGGCTTGCATACCAGCTGCTAGCCGATCTGGTGGGAAAAACCTTAATTTGGATAGGCTAGGAGTACAAGTTAAATGGATAACTAAATCAGGAATGAAATGGAAAGATCTGGATTCATCTTTTGAAAGTGAAATTAAAAAGTGGCCAGCCCCTAATTATATACTTATACATCTAGGTGCAAATGATTTAGTATTTATGAAATCAAAAGAGCTAATAGAGAACATCAAATGCTCAATTTTGAGAATAAAGGTTTTTGCACCTGACATCAGAATAATATGGTCAGACATTTTACCAAGGCCCTTATTGGCATGGAACATTAAGGCCAAAGTTAGTGGAAATAGCTAGAAAAAGAGTCAATTGTGCTGTAAGATCGTTTATAAAGACCGAAGGCCAATACATTTCGAGGTATTCAGCTATCAAAGCCTCTGAACACAATTTATTTAGACATGACGGATGCCACCTGTCACAAGTCGGTATTGGCATTTTCCTAAATAACATTCAGGCTTTGTTTTTGGATTATAAGTTTGTATTATAAATAAAAAATGTCCGCTTACACTGTCTTACATTTTTAACGCCTCTTTCTGTTAAGAATGATTTCTATCACGTCCATTTTGTTCTTAAGAGTGTAAAGCACGTTATAACTTTCTCACCTAGCATCTGTTTAGCTTCATAAAAACATTTTGTTATAACAAAAACTCCAACCCACGCCTCCCAATTGCAATAAATCTATTTTTAAATATTTTAATTACTACTTATCTATTATATCTTATTGTAGTGAATGCATTTATTTGAACGATACTGCTGTGCCAGTTTGTTGTATTTTTCAGCTTCATGTTGTGTGACAGATGTTGATGTCTCGATGGACTTTGTTTACTGAGTAGATATGGAAAAAATGTAGATTAATTGATAAATTGACATATTTATTCCTTTGAATGCTAATAAGACATTATCAGTGTATGATTGACTTTTAATTTCTCTGCGTTGATTAGACATTATCAGTTTATAATTGACTTATTACTTTAGCGTAGTTCAAATTAGAATTAATGTTTGTTTATGAATCAAACTTTAAATTTAAAGATTATATTTTGGTTATATAAAATCTGGGATGTCGCAGATCCTTTAGGGGGCGGTTCAGGGAGACAATAAACGGACTTGGAACTGTCCCCCTCTGGCACATATCTCTACCTTACCGGCTCTTTAGTGGAGGGTATCAAATAATTTCCTAGGGTTCACTAATCCCCTCCACTTCTGTTATCAGAAGGGAGGTGTCATCTCCGCAGTACACGTAATTAGGTTGTTTGCATTTAAAAAACGGAGAGACTGTTGTTTTCAGAGGTCTGTGTAAACAGAGGAGGGTTCTCCGTCCAGTCCACTCTTGCACGTAGGATGGATGTTTTGACACTTATGTTATCATAGGGTCACCGATATGCTCTTTTCAATTCTTTGGCTATCGGTTTGTTTGTCTCCCTGGAACTGGTTAAACATTTTATCTGCACTATCAAATATCCACACATACATATTTTGTACATATATTTGTTGTATTATTAGTAATAAATATTCTATATTCTTTCTAAAATTTGTATTGTCTGTTTTCAGCGCCAGTAGTCCGTTTATTAATCATTCCCTATAATATCAAATACAGTTGACCTATTGCTTTTCGCTCGTAGTATCGTAGATACCTATCACCACTGACCCATAACATTAGGCCCAGGTTAGATGAACCCTGCAGTCTGGAAAGTTTAACTTTGCAAAAATCCGATATATATGTAGGACTCTAGAGTGCGATGGGGAAGCTAAAGTACGATAGCCACGCTAAAGTGCGATGGTCTACGCTAAAGTGCGATGCTTCCATACGCTAAAGTCCGATAGTTCGCGAAAATATAGAAGTTAGAAACGCAGTTGGATTATGACGTTAAAAGTCATAAATATAACCAAAAAATGTACATGCCGTAAGATAAATATTAAATCAACATCTATTTTTAAACCAAATGTCTATGACATTATATCAAACATTACTGTGTTATGTCGGCTGAAGCAAATGCGTTTTTTTAGTGCTCAAAGAAGGATCCGTGTCCTGCACCCGACCTGGCATTTTACTTTATAGATACAAAATAGAATACGCATAGGTTTCCTGTGTCCTGTTTCTATTGGAAGCGAGCAGATCCAATTATATCATTGTATACGTTGCAATTTATTTTGCGGTCCCCGTTAAAATACAATTGTCGATTTTATTGAAAATTAAGCGTAAATGATAAATTGTTGGCTCAAACTGTAGGAAAACATAACATGTATTTGTACTCGTTACGAAGAGGGAGAAAGCTTGGCGAATATTGCATTTATCTTGCATTTAGATTAAAGCTTGTACAAATAAATATTACTTATTCCGACATTTTTATTGGAAATTTACAATGACGACTGTAAAAAAAAGGGGGTTAGAATATTGATGAACTGTGTGAACGGCAAGCTTCGCCCATAATAATAATGAGCTTTAGCTCATAATAAGTGAGTATTTGCAGAGTAATATGTAGGAAATAGAGAATATCAAATAATGGGTGTTCTTTATAATTTACTAGTAAAATACAAATAGTGAATAATTGAAAATCAAACCCCTTCCCAAATTCCGATCCTCATATTTTTCATGCTTTTTAACCAAACAATTGCTGTTTTACATTAACTCAAGTGCATTTACGGTCATTAAACATACTGTCGTGAATATGTTGCGATTATAAATTCACACTATCACAAAATGTTTTAATTTATTTTTTTACCATAAGCCCTTGACAACAGTTGAACCATTTCCATTTAAAACGTTCATTGTATTTTTTAATCTTTTCCTTCCCACAACATCTGCATATATAAAGTATTCCTGGGGGTATTCGAATAGGCACTATATTTATTCTCCTTTCTGTTCCTAGTTTGGTTACACATATCTCACATGTCCCAATGAGTTGTGAGATGTCGTTCTCGTAGACAAATTTTGGCATATAAGTAGCTGATGGAAAATCCGGAAGGGAACAATCCTCGAGATAAACGATGTCTTTCTGAAGATTTTTCAATAAATTGATCACAGTTCCATGATGTCTACTTTGCTCGCTGATACTTCTGTTCCTGATATCTAAAGCATGCACGGTATCTAGAGCAGTTTTATGGTCGGAAAATATCGCTACAAGTCGTTCGCTCTCTTTTTGTGCTTGTTCCTTTAAGGACTCAATTATGTTCGCAGTATGCCGGTCAACCATGGATTTAATGTTTTTACTTGCTTCTGTAATTGATTGAATAACAGTTTCAACTTCACCATTAAATAATGAAATGCCTTGTTCCAATTTGGACACTTTTCCGCTTGTTTTATTTAAATTTTTTAAAATTTCTTGTTCGATTTTTGTTTTTAGATGTGCAATAGTGTCTTTGAGTTGAGACAGTTTATGTCCGTTATGTTTCTCTGTTACACAACATAAACAAACAGGAACATCACAATCTGTGCAAAAGAAAGAGAATACTTCTTTGTGATCGATGCATTTTGATTTTACTTCCGGGATGAAATCCGAAGCTTTCATGAACTCATGGTTTGCAGTCATTTTCTGTCTTGAATGTAATACTTTACAATTTTCACAAAAGCACTGTTCACATTCTAGACAAAAGCATGAACCAGGTGCACTCACACATATTTCACACGTCTTTGAAGCTGCTTGCGCCATGTTACGACTGTACAAACAAACTTACACAAACAGGTGAATATATGGTGACAGAGGAAGATAATTAATTATCTAATAGTGTCATGTGATTAGGATGTGGGTTAACAAAACTGCAATGTTTTCATACTGAGGAATGATTGACAGGTGATTTCGTGCAATGGTTTGTGGCTTAGTTGTCAGCATATGCGATTTCATACTGTAAATTTAAAAATATTTCTCCGTTTTTATAAATCCGAAAAATGTGACAGAGTAAGGTTCGTTATTATAAAAAGTAGCAATCATAATTTCAATAGATGTTTTCCTTCGCAGTTTTTTTTTTCACAATCACATTGACTTGTTCTCGCATTTTTACCAGTTATCGGTGATTCGCAATAATAAATGCACGAACTAATTTCTTAGTTTCTCGAATGAGTGTCCCCGTTATTTACAGATCAAGTTTCAGCAATTAACTTAAAGTTGTTGGAATCTAACGTCTATTAAACGTTTTATATTATTTATTTCGTAAAAAAACCCAAAAACGTCACAAAAACTTGTCAGGCATTTCCCCGTTACACTTATATTTAAACTTATTTGGTTAGTTGTATGAGAGTCTTGTATGACATTTGCAAATGCATTTCAGTTTTCAGCTTTGTAAGTGATTCCATGTTTTTATATGGTCTGAATGGAACACTGTATCATTGGCAATTATACCAAATCTCAGGTCTTAATTTTATAGTTATAATGATACCATGATAGGGCGAAACTAGTTGGTGGTAACCTCTGTTTTATTGACCAATGTGTTTGTGGACACCATCCATTATTTAATGTATGAACCAAGGTATTGCCTTCAAACCGAAAGCTTTGAAATGGCACCAACAAGGATAATTAATCTCTGATGTTAAGCAAGCTGTGTCAAAATATTCTTCTGAACCCTAAGTAGGTCTAGGCAAAAACACATTCCTCGGAAAAATGAAAACTAACCAACTAGAAAACAAACAACTACAGCAAGTGATCTTAGATACTTCAATAGATTTATCAGATTCTGCACTTCACATTTTATGTTAAGTTTTAAGTAAACAAGCTGTCGATGACAGTGAAAAAATGTCGTGTTGACTGCAAAAAATACTGATATGTAAATTCATCAAATGATATCTATTATCATCTTTAGATGTTATTTCATTATCATATAGAATTGTCTATCGAATATTGTAAGAGAGTAACGAGAGAAAAGTATACCTAACTGATCGTTTTCAGTTGAGTGATACATCTTTGTGCTGAATATTACCATGTGAAAATTATAGCAATGACAGATACTTGCCGTGAGACCCCCTTTTTCTTTAATCAGTTATCATCTTTTGGCTCAAATTGGGGCAAAGCAATTTTATCGTGCAAATTTTATATTTGTGCTGCCATCCTTCTTCAATGTTGACTAATTAATTCTATATTGACAAATATCTCAACAGAAAACAATGAAAATGGGGATATCCCAATTGCAGAGGCGCCCTATCACGTTAAAGAAAGAAGAAAGATACTAAAGGGATATGCTCAGTCGGAAGTTCACAAGTCAATGCCATGGGTCAAAAGAGAAAGAACAACAGACAAACAACAGTATACAAAACAAGTACGAACCTAGATACTGACCAATACGAACACCACCAAAAACTGGGAATAATCCCAGCTGCTCCATAAGGGTTAGCAGATCCTGCTCCACAAATGACCCCGTCATGTTTAATGGATCGTTCTAATATACTGTGGCTAGATCATTTCTGTTGGGGATTTATGGAATAATAACCTCAGCTCATTTTAGATTTTAGTCTGAATGACGTTACATATTATAAAGTAAATCAAATAAAAACAATATAAATAATTTATTAACATATTACAACTTTTAGAATATAAATTTACACCTGTATGTACGTGGGTGGTGCGATACCCTCAGTTAGTATTAAAAAAGAAGATGTGGTATAATTGCCAATGAGACAACTGTCCGCAGAAGACCAAAATGACCCAGAAATTTACAACTATAGGTCACCGTACGGCCTTTTACAATGAGCAAAGCCCATACCGCATAGTCAGCCATAAAAGGCCCCGAAATGACAACGTAAAACAATTCAAACGAGAAAACTAACGACCTTATTTATGTACAAAAAAATGAACGAAAAACAAATATGTAACACATAAACAAACGACAACCACTGAATTACAGGCTCCTGACATGGGACAGGCACATACATAAATAATGTGGCGGGGTTAAACATGTTAGCGGGATAGGGATGTTATGTTTAGCTCAGCAATCTTCAATTTGTTTTTATGTTTTACTAGATATTCAATATTTGTATATACAAAATTTCACAAAATGATGGTTACATATAATGGTATGCACAATACAATATTTAATGCAAAGACACCTTCAGTCTCTAACACAAGTTAACTTTACTATAAAGGTATTTTAAACATTTCTCACTGACTGTGGGCACGGCACATTTTTATCAAATTTCATAAAGATATGTTATAATGTTTTCAAGTGTATTTAATATGTCTGATAACAATTATAAAAGGGTAGGGAAGTTATTATATTATCGAATATAAAAGATTCTTAATTTTGGTCAATGATATTTTAGCCGACTTTTCAAGATATAGTAAAAAAATAATTCTCAATTAAAATGTCTTTATAAACAAATTATAAATAATAAACTTTATTCTTTTTTTTCTAATTTTGTAATGATTGAACATAATATCAAACACATATCAGTATCATTGAATCAATGAAGTTGTTAAGGGGAGGCTACACACTTCAATATGTTACTATACAAAGCTGGTTTCATATTCGTATCACAAACACATTGTCATTTTCTAATATGCAAATAATTGCCACTTAGCCTTCAACACAATTCCATACATCCGTTTATTTTCCGGCTACCTTCCTGGAACTGTATTAAAATCACCATTTGAAAGTTTGATTTCAGCCAATGAGTGTTATCCCATGAATCCTTTTAATAATAATGACATTTGTTTTACAAAAATCTATTTTAATCCGTTCATGTGTATTAAATTATCCGAACAAGACGGAATATCACAAACATAAAGTCTACTTTTAACAACTTAAAAAAGCTATTCTCTATACTTAACAATTACATAAAGAAATCACATACAAGGTTGCCACTAAAACATAGTATATAGAACATTCCGAAAGGGATACCTATTCCAAATAGATAAATGTATCTTAAACAAATTATTTTTGTACAATACTAGCACTAAAAAATTTGACATACACAATGTTAAATGGGCAACTAATCTACATTACGAGTATAAGTCATATTGTTGTCATGTCACATCGTTTAGGACCATATATGCTTTTTAATTAGAAGGTCTGCATTGGGTTCACATTGTTTCGTTTGTCCCTATTGTTATATACATTTAAATAATAGTATATAACGTATATAGTAAATAAAATATTATACTCGTGCCTGTGTTTACAGTTAATAGAAAAATGGGTATGAAATAGAGAATAGCAATTGGTGCTAAATATGATTTATGCAGTTGAGAATTGAAGACTATGCACCCTATCACCTAAATCCAAACCCTTATACAATGCATGATTTCGCAAAAAACAATCCTTTTTATTGGAATTAAATCCTTTGTTGTCGTGTTCATCCATCATATTGTTATTCATTCGAAGTGAGTGTTAACTATATCCCAAAATGTTTCATTTATTTCTTTTCATGATCTTTTCACAACAGATAAAATGATCATCAGCATAAGGATTACTGGAGATCTGTTGCGTTCCACAATTACTACATGTGTAATATCTCTCTTTATTCATTGATGGAGTAGGATACCTTGATGGAGTATGGTACATTGATGGAATAGGATACATTGATGGACTAGAATACATTGATGGAGGAGAATACATGTACATTGACGGAGTCGAGTTTTCCTTGTCTCTTCCCATTTTGGTTTCCAATAATTCACACCTCCCTAGGAGTTGAAGTATGTCATTTTCTTTGACTATCTTTGGGGTGTATGTAGCTGATGGGAATTCCGGAAGGGGGCAAACCTCGAGTTCATCGATGTCTTTATTCAGGGTTTTCAACATTTTAACCAAACCCCCATCATGTCGACTTTGCTCCTCAATACTAAATGTCCTGTTGTTCAAAGCGTATGCATTTCCAAACGCAATTATATGGTCGGAAAGTATTGCTGATAGTCGTTTGCTTTCATCTTGTGCCTTGAGCTGAATGGACGCAATTCTTTTAGCAGTATACTGATCAACCATGAGTTTTATTTTGGTACCTTCTTCTGTTATTGATTTAATAACAGTTTCAACCTGACTATTAAAAAATGAAATGGCGTGTTCCAACTTGGACACGTTTCCGCTCGTTTTATCCATCTTCGTTAAAATCTCTTTTTCGATTTTGGTTTTCAGATGTGCAATGGTGTCTTTGAGTTTGGATAGTTTATGTCCGTTGTGTTTTTCGGTTACACAACATGCACAAACAGGAACATCACACTCAATGCAAACGAATGAGAAGACTTCATTGTGGACACTGCATTTTGATTTAGCTTCCGGGATAACATCTGTAGCGTTCCTAAATTCATGATTTGTGGATAGTTTTTGTCTTGAATGTAATATTTTACAATTTTCGCAATAAAACAAAAGTAGGAACAAAAGTAGGAACCGGGTGCACTTACACAGATTTCACATGTCTTAGAAGCTGCTTGCGCCATTTTACAATTGTGTCAATTAACCAACTGTTAAACAGGTAAACATATGGTGCCAGACAAAGATAAAGGGTTACCTAGTTCAATGTTGAGATAAGAAGGAAGTTAATAACACAGCAACGTTATCAAACTTGGTAATATTTAACGCGTGATTTGGTGCAGTTGTTCGTGACATCGACTTTATTAATATACTTAGTGATTTAAAAACGTAAATTTAGAAAGTATTGCAATGTCAAGTACCAAGTATGGAATATGAAAGTTGTTGTTCATTCATTAGACATATTTGAGCTTTTGATTTTTCCATTTGATTAGAGACCGTTTTGAATTCTTGTCGGAGTGCAGTATTTTTGTGATTTTACTTTTAACTAATGCAAACATTTTGACAGATCAATGTTCCAAATAATAAAACGTCACCCCATTCAGTACTAGTATTAATTTTACATCACAAATTTTTTTGCGATTTTACGATCGAATTCATAATATTTGGCATATTTACCATTCATCAGTGATATGCAATAGTAAATATACACATTTATTTCTGTAAAGTTCAAATGCTTGCCCCCATTTTTTACAGATAAACAAGTGAAAAGAAATGTAAAGCTTGAAACTAACGTTTAACGTCATTTAGATCAATATTATACATGTATATGGTATAGAGGACTATTGCAAAGACATCTCAGTAAATATGATTAAATACCCTTTCTCACAAGGAACCCTGGAAGAAAGTATTGTTGATATCAAAGTTTTAAAAGGTACTTTTGTAAGAAGGATAAAATACTTACTTTTTTCAACATCACAAATCTCAATCTCACTTTGATAAAAAGATGTGCAAAAAGAGGGGGAACAATACCAGATGAACAGTTCAACTCATAAATCGAAAATAAACTGGTAACGCTATGGCTAAAAATTAAAAAAGACAAACATACAAATAATAGTAAACAAGAAACAACATAGGAAAATAAATGCTGAGCAACACGAACTCCACCAAAAACTGAGGGATCTCAGGTGCTCCGAAAGGGTAAGCAGATCCTGCTCCACATGTGGCACCCGTCGTGTTGCTCATGTTATTACAAACCCGGTAAATAGTCTAATTCGGTAGGTAACAGACATGAAAAGGGACGGGTTGAAAACAAAACTTTACGACAAACGAGATGATTTCAGCTTCCCAACTGGGTCGGTTGAAAACAAAATTTTACGACAAACGAGATGATTTCAGCTTCCCAATTGTGAACTTTCCCAATTGGGAAGAAGAAATCATCTCGTTTGTCGATAAGTTTTGTTTTCAACCGACCCTCATTGTCAATTTCTATATGCAAGTCAAGATATGAGGCAGACGTAGCTGTATCTGCTCTATCCTTTATCTCTAATTCGATGGGATAGATACGTTCAACATAGTCACTAAATTATGAATTATTTAGTGAGAAAACATCATCTATATAGCGGAAAATGAAGTTAAATGACATTGCTAATTTCTTATTTTTAATCCTAAGTTCCTGTATGAAGTCAACCTGATAATAATACAGCAACAAAGTACTAAAGTTTCCGTTTTATAACATATTTTTCCGTTTTACATTATTATGTATTGTAATAATCTGTACAAAAAACAATTTTGAAAGCTTGCAGTAAAGGCATATAGCTTTTAAATTTGGAAGCAAACAGCATATGTTGATTTCAGGCTTCACATGATCTGAAATTTATGTTCTATGCTTTTTTGAGCCTTAATACATGTAAAAATGGAAAACGTAAATATACAACATCGGTAGTCTGAATTGTATATAGGGCAGTTTAATATATATAAGGCAAAAGGGCGAATGATCACATAAAACAAGCATAAAACATCAATGCAGGCCATATTGGTCATTTATGTTTTAACTTTATTTTGGATTTGATCAGGGGACAAGCAGAAAAAAAACAAAGGTGCAGCTAATAACCACGGAGTAAAAACAAAATGAAGCAAAAAAAAAACCTTACAAAAAAATTAAAAACACACAATCATGGCCGAAAACAAACAACACGGAAAGACAAAAAAACATTCAATGAAAAATATAAATTAAACAAGTAGAATCCAACCAAATACTACAGGTGATATAAGCTGCTTCGAAAGTAATATCAGATCATGCACTCCTCAGATCGTGTAAAATGATAAGAAAACAAAATGACGTATAGGGTTCCTGAATTGTTTCTATCAGTGCAAACGTGTCATGTTGACTGCCAAAACCCTGATTTTTCCATTTATCAATTGATATCAATTATCATCTTTAAATGTTATTTTATGATCAAATAAAAGCTTCTATCGAAATTTTTCAAGCGAGTAGTAAGATATAGATAACGTATTTGCTTTTCAGAAAATTTATATATCTTATTGCGGACTATTACCTATTATAAGGCTCGAGGGTATAAAAATTTCAGAAAAAAATTAAACATTTGTTTTTCATTACAAATTTTATTTATTACCTTTTGTATTTGTTACTTTATCATATGGTACAAAAAAACATTCAAAACAATTAAGTCGTGTTGGCTTCAGATGACTTTTAAAATGTAAACATCATTGAAAAAGTTCAAAATTATCTCCCTTTGGTGGAAAAATGCCATTTTTTGGCTTTAAAATTGAAATATCTCTTTTAACTCATCGGTGACCTATATTTTTTAATATAATTTCGATATAAAAACCGTATCAATAAAGGCAACAACAGTATACCAGTGTTCAACAGTCTTAAACTAATTGAGGGAAAACAAATCCGGATTACGGACTAAAACCGAGGGAAACACATCAACTATAAGAGGACAACAAAGGAACAACAGCAACACCGAAGAGCAACTAAAACAAACACACATAAAAACGAAAAAACAACTGCCATATTCCTAACTTGGTACAGGACATTTTGAGAAACAATGGTTAGTTATAAACTATAAATAATTTATGACCTAATCCCAACATTGGAATACAAATTTACAATTAATAGAAATGGAGAATCAATAAACAATAATACATGTCATATTGAACATAAATATATATTCAAATATTCAACAATTATATACATTATTATATACGACAAGAATATTTGTCATGCATCTTACAACACAAACACATTCATAACAGTTTGGTTCAAAAGGGTATTTAAATATAACGTTTAAATAAGGTAGCTAAGTAAAAGTACCATAAACACAATATAAGACTCAACAACATTTTATAAACTTTTCAAAACAAGATGGATAAAGTTTAAATATTAAGGAATTTCTTTTAGAAAAATTAAAAAAAAATTCTTTTTTTTTCTTTATAAAACATCCCTTTCGATTTATGTCCTTCACCAGAAAAGTTTGTCAGTTATCCCTGCACTATAAATGTTCATTACACATTTGATAGTCATTATACAGAATAAACTAGAAATAATTGTTGATCCAATTAATTATAATTACCTTATGAAAGCAGTGCTGATTATCAATTATATGAATTCATTTTGCCAAATAATTAATGTTTTCTCAATCGCTTGCTCATCATTGGACGGAAGTGACGATGCCCCTTAACGCACGAAAAGTGTTCACTTATAAAAATTGTGTGATGGAAATACAACAAAGTCAAAAGTAGTCTATTGTGAAACTATTTAACATGATATTTATATAAAAAGAGAAATAATGAGCTCAATCAAGAAAGGCTACAATCTCGATTCAGTCAAATTACAAGGTCGGGTTCAAATGCATATCAAATTATTATGTAGACAATAGACAATAGACAATATTTTATTCGCACAAACACATTTACATTAAATGGTTATGGCATACAAAATTAAGACAATAAACTGACAATAGTTAAATTGATTATAATTATATTAGAGTGACAGTGGTATTCACAGCGAAGAAGAAAAAGGCTATAAATATCAACCGTTAACACATTGTTAATGTTCATGAACAATTAAAAAAAGAACACAAACAAAAATTAGGTTGCATATATTAAAAAAAGTTATACAGATGTTCTTAATAAAAGACGATCATTAATATACTTTATGGTGATTTTTATAATGACTGGTAGACTGCTATTTAAAAGTACAGTCAAATGATTTAGTGTTATAGTGGACTGCAATTTAATAAAATTGAAATTAAGATTTTTATTAATATTTTGTATATAGGTATCCCTTAAGGATTTATAGCATGGACAGATTGAGAAGAAATGGTATTCATCCTCAATTTCTTGTCTGTTACAGGATAAGCAAATGCGTTTACTTCTTTCAATGTTGGTATAACGCCCTCTTTCAATTGCTAGGGAATGCGCACTTAGTTTAAATTTACTGATAACTGATCGGTCGGTTTTAAATTTACATATATCAATATATGGGGGCCTTTTTCTAATTCTTTTAGTATGACAAAAGAAATTTAATTTTTCACATTTATTGATAGAACAATTCATAATTTGATAAGCCTGGTCATAGATTCTTTGTTGGATACTATTTATGTGATATTTTAAATTAAAAGTATTAAAAGTGAGATGACCAAAATCTAATTTATTTCACCAGTCTTTTACAATGTTAACCCATTTACTTGTTTTCTCTACATTATTATATATTTTATGGACTAAAGTGTTAGGCGAGTTTACAATGTGGTTTAGAAATTTTATAGCTGAAAGGTGAATTTTAAAGTACAAAGGGATTCTGTTTGTCTCAGTTAAACAGGCTACATTTGTTGTTTTGCACTGTACTCCTAAAATTTCTTTAATAAATTTAATATGTAAATGTTCAAATGGATCTGAATCCTTGAACACTTGGCTTACAACCCAAACTTCACTTCCATAAAGAGTTATTGGAACAACTAAAGTATCAAATAATTTTTCAAGCATACTGCAGGAATTATCTAAAGAGACTGTTTTTTTTAATTTTAAACCAAGCTTTTCTTCCTTTTTCCATAAGATTTTTTTTTTGAATGATTTAAACTTCCTGAACAATTTATAGTTATTCCAAGGTAACAAATAGATTTAACAGTCTCAAGATGTTCTTTTTCTACTTTAAAATAATTACAATGAGATTTTCCATTAGAATTGAATATTATAATTTTTGATTTTTGTTTGTTAACATCAAGTTTCCATAGGGAACAAAATTTAGTTAACTCATTTAGTGCATTTTGTAACCCTTCTTGGGTTTCAGACAATAAAATAATGTCATCTGCATATAATAATGATGTTAGTTTAACATCTCCTATAATAATTGGTTGAGTGTTTGCATGATCAAGGTCATTTACAAGGCCATTTATATAAATATTAAACAAAGTGGGGCTAAGTACATCCCCTTGTTTTACTCCGCAATTTGATATAAATTCATGGCTAATACCATTTTGAAATTTAATTCTGCATTTGTTGTCATTTTACATTGATTGGATGACGTTAAAAAGTTTGCCTGGAAGTCTGTTTTGGAGTAGAATGTAGAATAAACCCTCCCTCCAGACAGTATCAAAGGCTTTTCGCAGATCTATAAATTAATGCTGCAAAAATTTTCTTTTTTTTAGTTTTATATTTGTCTACAATAGACTTTAATGAGAAGATATGATCTGCTGTTCTAGCTTTTTCTTTGAAGCCAATCTGATTTTCACTTATCAAATTATTGGTGTTAATAAACTTCATAAGTCTAGTGTGTATAATTTTATTGAATAATTTTCCCAAATTAGAAGTCAATGAGATACCTCTATAATTAGAGGGGTCAGATTTGTTCCCCTTTTTATGAATTAAAGTAATCAGACTTTTGTTCCATAATTTTGGGAAGTTGCCTTTCATAAATACTAGGTTAAAAAGTTTTAATAGGGGTTCTAATAATACTGGCATACCGCATTTAATCATTTCGTTAGAAATTAAGTCTTCAGCTGATGATTTACCATTTTTAAGTGTTTTAACTGCATTTAAAATTTCAGCTGGCTGAATTTGTTTATTAAATTCGTTTTCAGAGTTGCATGTATTTAGTGTCTTTTTTAAGGCTGTTAATTTTTCAATAGATATGTCATGGAATTTATTGTTTTGGATATTAGAAGTACTGTTCATTTTTTTAAAGTAGTTTATAAATAATTCTTGATCAAAATGGTTTTCCTCTTTTATTTCTGAAAGAGAACTTAATTTGTTAAGTAAATTCCAAAATGTCTTTGGGTCTTTTTTCATATTTAGTGAAATTTGGTCACAGATTTGACTCTTGTAACTTCTTTCTTCTTGTTTACACCTTCTTCTTAATTTAGATTTGAATGAGTAAAATGATTTTCTATAGGATCCATTGTCTGGAAACTTATTTACAAGTAAACAGTACTTTTTAACTGTAGTATGGAGGTCATGACAAGAGTCTGAGAACCATGGTTTTTTATTTTTCTTAATAGGCCTATTCATGATTTTCTTTTGAACAAATTTAGTGGATAAAAGTGCTGTATCACACAAAATAGCATTGAATTTTTCAACAGCTGAATTAGAATCAATCTGTTTATCATTTACAAATTCATCTAGTCTTTGTTTTACATGTGAGTTTTGAATGTTTGTAGTATAGCAATCAATTGCTTTGTTATTCCAAAAAAAAATTACCAGGGAGAGGATCTAATTTTGTCTCTATAGTTTTACATTTTTGAAAGCAAGTAAGTAAAGAGCAACTGATAGGACAGTGATCTGATATTGGAGTAAAATCACTAACTTTAAAGTTTCCTATGCATTGTAATAAATTAGAAGACACAAGTGTATAGTCTACAAGACTGGAACCATTATATGTTATACATGTACATTTGCCCAAAGGGTCTCCAATAGTTCTTCCGTTCAGTATTCTGAGTCCGGATTCTTTACATAAATCAATTAATAACTTTCCACTCTTATTTGCAGATTTTGAATCAAGATTGTTTCTTAAATTATGTGAGTCAATTGAATAATCATTGTCTTTTGAATTTGGGAATTTTGCTTCATCAGAGATAACAAAATCTGGAATAGTATTGGTATATGCATTAAAATCACCTTGAATTACAATATCTCCGAGTTGACTATAGTGCTCAATATTTCTTAGCAACTTTGAATAAACTTCATTTATATCTTCTGTACAACCAGAGGAATATTCTGGTGAAAAATATACTGTAGCCATAAAAATATCATTCTTAAGATTAAAAAAATGTTTATCTAGTTTAACCCATACAGCATTATTATGAGTACAAGTTAGTTTGGATATACCTTTATATATAGAACTTCTGACATACAGAGAAATACCACCAGAACCACGTCTGGCTCTTTTATGTTTTTTCCTGGTACTATTACATATAAAATCAAATCCAGGAATATTATCAACAGGTTTACCACTGTCACTTCAAGTTTCAACAAGACTAATAATATGCATTTTTGATACAAAATTTACAAATGCATGATCAAGAAATTTTTTCTGAATTTAAACCTTGAATATTCCACATGCCAATGTTAAGGTTATATTCAGTAGAACTAAGTTTTGGCATTATTTTAGTAAAATGATTTAAAGTATAAGTTAAAAGGACAAAATTGTAGTTGATTTTGGATGATTCTTTGTCAAGGAATTGATAATTTCAAAATTACAATGAATTAAATGATCCATTTTTTGTATTTTTACTATAAATGGTTAATAGAAGTTTCTGTCTTTTTATGATTTATCATATAACATAAAAATGGGGAAAAAAATCTTTTCCTTTTATAAACAGTATAGAATGGAAACAATGGTGTTTTTTTTCTCTTTCTTATTTATACTATGAATATTCATACTTTATATAAATATATATTTGAAAAGAACAAATAAAAACAACAACAAAAAAAACCCCCCAAAAACATTGATTTTTAGTCATATCTTGACTTATCAGGCAAATAAGTACACCAAATTACAATTGTTTATCAACTATAACATGTATAGCTTTTGATATCTAATTAATAATACTGATTGTAACAAATGTTTACGGATAATTTGAAAAGCCATTTTGGTTACTTGGTTGGTTAAATGGACCCCATGGCCACGGATAAAACGGCAAAGGTGGTAAGTTGACTGGTGGTGCTTGCAGGAATGGCGTCCTGTGTAGATTATTGTTCATGTTAAATGTTGTTGTTTGTGGAAACGGTTGTCGTTGACTAGTATTCATGTTGAATTGTTGTGGTTGTGGAAACGGTGGTCGTTCTTGATTATTGTTCATGTTGAATGGTTGTGATTGCGGAAACTGTGGTGATTGTGGAAACTCTGGTTGGAGTTGAATATTGTTAACTCGGTTGTTATTATAATTTTTGTATCTTTCGTTTCTTAGACGATCCTCATGTGTTGAGTATTGGTTATATTGGTAGTCATAACGTCTAGTAGTTTGATTGGGTTGATCCCTTTGTCTTGTGGTTGACTTGTACGGTTGTGATGAATTGGTTTTCGAGGGTGTAATGTTCATACCTTTTTTTAAAAATTTAACAAGCGATGGTATGCCTTTAGTAGTGTTTAGGTGCACATGATCAAAGTACATATTGTCTGCTGGTACGAATGGATCTAGTGTTCTAATAGTTTTGAGGCCTTGACTGGCAGATAGTATTGTCTGATTTGCCATCTGCACTTGATCATATGGAATATCTTTCCTTTTCAGTATAGGGAGAACATAGATTTGCGATTTAGGCCCTGTTCTTGTAATTTCAGAGAATAACTCTTTGAATTTGTCCTCTTTAACCCCGTCTCCACGAAGGTCTCTTCCTCCAATGTTCACAAGTACCTTTTTGGGATTTAATTTATAACCGGCTTCCTGCACATATTCTATACAACTGTCAGCCCCCCCCCCCCCCCCCCCCCCCCCCCATTTATATAGTTTATTACTGTAGATTCATATGGGTTGAATCTCCTTGCTTGAATTCTTCTAATTATGGAATCACCAAGAATGAGATTGTCTATGTCTGTTCCTGGTTTAGTATCATCGCCTGTGTGTATTTGAGAACTATCTATACTTTGATCGTTGTTGTTAATGTCCTTCGGCTTGTCCAGGATATTGTTGAGAGAAAATGCAGTCTCATCTTGTACGTTTGATCTAACTTTTTTATGTTTATCATGTTCCTTTATAATTTGTGTTTCAAACGTATGAAATTTTTCTTTAAGTTCTGTTATTGAATCCTCTTGTTCCTCTCTGTGCGATAGAACTGATTTTTGAATAATATCCAACTTGTCCATAATTTTAATCTGGTTTATATTTAAATCTTTTACTTGTTTATCAAGTGAATTAGATTTCACATGTAGAGACTCTATAGATGTATTGTTATGTTTTATTTTGCTTTCTATACTACTAAGTTGTTCTTTGATATGTTTTGTGAAAGTCTTGAGTTGGTTTTCACTCTTTGACGATAAGTTGTCAAAATCATTAACAGCATGTTTGATGTCTGAAACTATACCAACTATAGAGACAAGTGCTGTATCAACAGTTTCAAGCACAATAAAAATGATGTCCAGATTTGAGTGAAGCGTTTCTTGGTGATGGGCCACTTTGGCTTTCGGAGTAAGTGTCGATTTTTTAGACATTGGTGTTGATGTGAATTGTTTATTATTATGCATTGATGAAGGCGAATTGCAAATATGGTCTTTTTGTTCGATCACTGTCATCTCTGGATCTAAATGTAATGTTAGTGAGCTATCATCTAAAGTTTTAGGTATAGTGGCTTCCTCGTCAGGTTTTTCTTTCAGTGAAGCTGTGGTTTGGTTAACGTTAATTTGATTTTGTGAATTACAGTTGGGTTGGGCTTCCTGAACAATTTTGACAACTTCGTCTTTGAGAATTTGAAAGCACTTTTCTTCGAATTTTGCACATTTTGCTCCTTGAATAACTATTGATCCAGTTTTATATATGTTTATCTTTATTTGATGAATAAATGCCATTGAACGTTAGCACCAATAATCTACCATTCGTTTATTTGTAGAAGGAATGTATCAATTGCTGCTCGACTGCTCCACGGGTTGTTTAATCAAATCCACACGAAACAACAACTCCTCTCATAATGGACATTTGTTGTACAAGAAAACAAAACAGCTGTTATAATTCCTGCATGCGTGTTACGTAATCTAAGAAATTCATCATACATAAACAGAATTTCTAACTTTAATAAGTATCACCATATGATTGATATTCATATCAACACCGAATTGCTGACTACTGGGCTGGTGGTACTCTCGGGGACGAAACGTTCACCAGCAATGTCATCGACCCATTGGTGTAAATAGTTATCAAAGGTATCAGGATTATAATTCAAAACGCCAGACGCGCGTTTCGTCTACACACGACGCATCAGTGACGCTCAGATCAAAACAGTTATAAAGCCAAACAAGTACACAGTTGACTATATGACTTTTTATATTTCTTTGTTACCATGGTAACATATTTGTTTGTTTTTTTATAGTGATAAAGGTTATCACACAATGTTGACTGCAGTACGCCAAATGTTAATTTCTTTATCTATTGTGTCTGTTTGTTACAAAAACTGTTCACACATCAATGTAAATATAATGGAATTTGATGCGAATGTCATACTAGTGAGAGTTCTAGTTATAGCTTTAAAACCAGGTTTAAAACACCATTTTCCACATATGAAATTGCCATTACCAAGTCAAGAATATAACATTTGTTATCTATTCGTTTGATGTGTATTTGCTCTTGTTTTTGTCATTTGATTGGGGAATTTTCGTTTTGAAATTTTTCCTCGGAATTCAGTATTTTTATGTTTTACTTTTTATATTATTAGCTAAATGACGATGGAATCCAAATGCATAACGTCAAATAATCTGAAGTACATAAAATGACCAGGTGCTCCGCAGGGCGCAGCTTTATACGACCGCAGAGGTCGAACCCTGAACAGTTGGGGCAAGTATGGACAAAATATTCAAGCGTGATACAGCTCTGAATTTGGATTGTGATCAAATTTTTGACATTACATGGTTTTTTTTTACACAAAACAAATGTCAAGATTTTACAAATCAATTAAAGATTTCTTCTTCAAACTTTTTAAATCTAAAATTAAATAGTTGACACAGCATAGGTTTCTGACACAGAATGAATGTGGTCTAATGAACTTAAAAGGTTTTTTTTGCCTTTGAGCAATTCACTATGCTGTTGAATATTAATCCTCTCAAAAAAATGTTTGAAGAAATTTTCTTTTTATTTATGAAATCTGAAATGAGAAAAAATTAACCCCCCCCTTTTTTCACATCCCCGTTTCCCTTTATCCAAAACTGATATCAATTCAAATTTCTAATGGAGTTTGCAACAATAACTACTCTTTTAAATACATCATAAAATATTAAAATGTTAAATAAAGTGCTTGTTATCACTAATTGGTAAAGATTGGTTGGAAGTAAAAGTGAATATACATTGTTTATTGTATAAAACAATAAAAAAAACTTCATCAGCAACATTTTATATTGGCAAATTTCCAATGAAGTTATTTACATAAAGTTATTGGCAAATAAAAATAGAAAATGACATCATAGTCATGTCTGGAAAATGTCCAACATACATTATCTAAAAACATTTTAGATAAGATAAGGAAAAAAAGCTTCATCAGCAACATTTTATATTGGCAAATTTCCGATGAAGTTATTTACATAAAGTTATTGGCAAAAAAAAATAGAAAATGACATCATAGTCATGTCTGGAAAATTTCCAACATATATTATCAACTACTATTCTATACAAAGAAAGATAACTCCAATTGAAAATTAATTACTATTGCACAATATTGTGCAATTAGATATTTCTTGCAATTGTGCAATACTGTGCAATTGAAAATTTCTTGCTATTGCACAATACTTGATATGGAATCCTGATTAGGACCAACTTGAAAACTGAACCCATAATCAAAAATCAAAGTACATATTTAGATAAAGCATATCAAATAAGCCCAAGAATTTAATTTTTGTTAAAATCAAACTTAGTTTAATTTTGGACCCTTTGGACCTTAATGTAGACCAATTTGAAAACTGGACCAAAACTTAAGAATCTACATACACAGTTAGATTTGGCATATCAAAGAACCCATTTATTCAATTTTTTGATGAAATCAAACAAAGTTTAATTTTGGACCCCCATTTGGACCAATTTGAAAACTAGGCCAATAATTAAAAATCTAAGTACATTTTTAAATTCAGCATATCAAAGAACCCCAAGGATTCAATTTTTGTTAAAATCAAACTAAGTTTAATTTTGGACCCTTTGGACCTTAATGTAGACCAATTTGAAAACAGGACCAAAAATTAAGAATCTACATACATAGTTAGATTCGGCATATCAAAGAACCCCAATTATTCAATTTTTGATGAAATCACACAAAGTTCAATTTTGGACCCTTTCGTCCCCTTATTCCTAAACTGTTAGGACCAAAACTCCCAAAATCAAACCCAACCTTCCTTTTATGGTCATAAACCTTGTGTTTAAATTTCATAGATTTCTATTTACTGATACTAAAGTTATGGTGCAAAAACAAAGTTTAATTTTGGACCCCCATTTGGACCAATTTGAAAACTAGGCCAATAATTAAAAATCTAAGTACATTTTTAAATTCAGCATATCAAAGAACCCCAAGGATTCAATTTTTGTTAAAATCAAACTAAGTTTAATTTTGGACCCTTTGGACCTTAATGTAGACCAATTTGAAAACAGGACCAAAAATTAAGAATCTACATACATAGTTAGATTCGGCATATCAAAGAACCCCAATTATTCAATTTTTGATGAAATCACACAAAGTTCAATTTTGGACCCTTTCGTCCCCTTATTCCTAAACTGTTAGGACCAAAACTCCCAAAATCAAACCCAACCTTCCTTTTATGGTCATAAACCTTGTGTTTAAATTTCATAGATTTCTATTTACTGATACTAAAGTTATGGTGCAAAAACAAAGTTTAATTTTGGACCCCCATTTGGACCAATTTGAAAACTAGGCCAATAATTAAAAATCTAAGTACATTTTTAAATTCAGCATATCAAAGAACCCCAAGGATTCAATTTTTGTTAAAATCAAACGAAGTTTAATTTTGGACCCTTTGGACCTTAATGTAGACCAATTTGAAAACAGGACCAAAAATTAAGAATCTACATACATAGTTAGATTCGGCATATCAAAGAACCCCAATTATTCAATTTTTGATGAAATCACACAAAGTTCAATTTTGGACCCTTTCGTCCCCTTATTCCTAAACTGTTAGGACCAAAACTCCCAAAATCAAACCCAACCTTCCTTTTATGGTCATAAACCTTGTGTTTAAATTTCATAGATTTCTATTTACTGATACTAAAGTTATGGTGCAAAAACCAAAAATAATGCTTATTTGGGCCCCTTTTTGGCCCCTAATTCATAAACTGTTGTGACCTCAACTCCAAAAATCAATCCCAACCTTCCTTTTGTGGTCATAAACCATGTGTCAAAATTTCATAGATTTCTATTCACTTAAACTAAAGTTATAGTGCGAAAACCAAGAAAATGCTTATTTGGGCCCTTTTTGGCCCCTAATTCCTAAAATTTTGGGACCAAAACTCCCAAAATCAATCCCAACCTTCCTTTTGTGGTCATAAACCTTGTGTTAAAATTCAATTGATTTCTATTCACTTTTACTAAAGTTAGAGTGCGAAAACTAAAAGTATTCGGACGACGACGACGACGACGACGACGACGCCAACGTGATAGCAATATACGACCAAAAAATTTAAATTTTTGCGGTCGTA
The DNA here is from genome assembly GCA_019925275.1 of Mytilus edulis. Classification (NCBI taxonomy): domain Eukaryota; kingdom Metazoa; phylum Mollusca; class Bivalvia; order Mytilida; family Mytilidae; genus Mytilus; species Mytilus edulis. The sequence goes on along the minus strand of CM034359.1, from coordinate 23,768,702 downwards.
TAAAAACAGTATATACTACAAATAATTTATTACTCTATCACAACTTTTATAATACAAATTGTCAATTCTTAGAAATTGGACAATCAACAAACCAAGTTAGTTTATGCATGTGGCAAATGCATTAACCTTTGTTTCAATAAGCTCAGCTATCCTCATTTTTTTTTTCTATAATTAAATATTCAACCATTATATACATCAATGTCATACGACAATTATTTCTCTTGCATCTTACACTACACACCCATTCATAACAGTAACTGTATTCAAATAGTCCGTTGAAAATTTCAAAAATGTAGCTAGGTACTATATATACGATTCTAAATTTGGGTCAATAATAGTAATTAAACTTTTCGAGACAAGATAGATAAATTTTTGAACTATAATAAAAATTTAAAAAAAGGGTTAATAAATCACTTGCAATGTATGTCCTTCACCGGAAAATTTATCCCTCCACTATTAGAGTTCACCAAGCATCTTCCTGATAATTCCCGAATGACAACAGTGCTGATTATTAATTATAAAATTTTTTATCAGCAATCATTTTGCAAAAACAAAGCCAGCAATATTGCATCATATCGTTTCAAATGCAAAGTGGTCTACGTGTACTGATTTAAGATGATATATATATTTTTTTTTTAAATCAGTAAAAGTAAAACAATCAGCTTGTTCTGTTACAATACAAAATCGGATTTGAATCATTTTCAAACTTACATGTTCATTTCCTGATATGTGTGAAATAAATGCCACTGAACACCAATGATCATTTATTCCTTTATTATTTGAAGGAAAGTATCTATTGTTGTTTGACTACTTCACTGGATATTTATTCAGACCAGCTCCTCTTACTGATATGGGCATTTGATTAACAAGAATATATATATGTTTTATTTTCTATGTAATCTAAGACATTCATAATACACAAACAAACAAAAATATCAAATTTCACCAAGTTTACATAACTATTTTATCCATTCAAAAATTCCACAGAGAAAAATACTACAGTAACTGGTAAAATGTTAAAAACAAATAGAGTATATGTTATATTTTTCAAAAAAGCTATTATACATTATTTTTGTTTGTACAATGATAATAGATATAAAATTACTTCACCCATACAAATGTTGAATATAGTATTATGTCACGTTTAACAACATCTATGTCACTTGTACCAGAAGGTCTTGATGGTTTTTCTGTCACAGGCCCTTATTCTGCCTTTTATTTATAACATAAAGGTTTATCATTTTAACACAAGCGCATGTGTTTAGAAAAAAAGTGGGTACAAAATAGAGAATACAAACTATTCTTTAAATTCTTTAAATAAACAGACCCTTACATCATGCATGATTCACAACAAAAAGTATTCATGTACTTAACTCAAGCTCTTTGTATTTTTCCATCATGGTGATGTTAATTCGTTGTGATCGTTGAGTTATTTAAAAAGGTCTATTTATTCATCTGTCTTTCCATGGTCATATGACAACACTTGAAATAATATGGAGGATACAATCTATTTGGGGTATCTATCTTTTGCATCCCACATTTACTACATTGGTAAAATATACCGCTTTGCCTTATTTCGCTTTCTATAAATGTCCCTGTTTCAGTTTTGCATAGTTTAAACGTCCCTAGGAGTTTTTAATTGTAATTTTATTTTAAATTAGTTGTAATTTTCATTGACTATCTTTGGGGTGTAGGTAGCTGATGGAAATACCAGAAAGGAACAAATCTCGACCTTATCAATATCTTCATTCAGGGTTTTCAACATCTTTATCAACCTCCCATCATGTCGACTTTGATCCTCAATACTCATTTTCCTATTGTTCAAAGCGTGGGAATTTTCAAGAGCAATTTTATGATCAGAAAGAATTAAAAACTTATTCAATTCGTTTCCAAATCACTTTTAAAGGTATTCAATGCATTCAGTTGTATGGAATGATGGAGGAAAGGTGTTTTGAAATGATAAACCGGTAAATAGTCTTTTTCAGGCAATTTTGTAAAAATTATGAAAGTATTTGTGTTTATTTCGCTTTTAAATACTATGTCATGATAATGGTAAAATAATAATTGTCAGCGTATTATTATTATCTGGCAAATGAGCTGCACGTCTTTACACATGATGTTACGTTATATTCTTTCTGTAGTTTTCAAAGTGTTGCGCAGTAATTGACTTGTTGTGTCAACTCATTCATAATTAATGTTCTTTCTGTATCTACTACGGGCTTGGTCGGATATTTACATGTTGTTATTAGGTTTGTAATTACGGATCAAAGACGTCCATGGAGAAATAGGAAAAGTAACAAAATGAATACAATCTTTCAAAGAAATCGGCATGGAATAAAATCACCTCTTTTGCGATTGATTGTCCCTTCAACCATTAATGTCTCGACACTCTCGCATACAAGTGCGAGGATGAGCTAGCTATAAAATTAAATTTAATCTTTCAGTTTCTACATAAGAAAATGAATGTAATAAGTCAGGAATAGGACAATTGTTATCCATTGGTTTTGATGTTTATGAGCTTTGATTTGGTCATTTGATGAGGCACTTTCGGTTTAAAATTCGGTAATCTTGTTACATTTTAAACTTTTACAAAAAATGATAGTAGCTGGTAGGGGTCTTCAACATCTTGATATCAACATTTTCAAATCGAGATGAGAACGGATAACCGATAAGGATTAGAAAACGAATTCCTCTTGTATTGCAGGAAAACTCAACTTAAAGACCAGCGTCTATGAAAAAATGATAAAAACAAAGTGTAAAGAAATACTTTTAAACTAAGTGGTAACGCCATAGAAGATAGTACATCAACACAAGACAGGTATAAATAAAGGAACAGAAGTATACCTGTGTTCGAAAGTCATCAATCGATTTAAAGACAACAAATTCGGATTTCAAACTAAAACCGACGGAAACACTTCAACTATAGGAGGAAAACAAATGAACAACAGGAACACTGAAGTGCACCAAATAAAAAAACCGCAAAATTCGGTGATAACAAGTTCCATATTCCTGACTTGCATTTGTACAGAACATTTCAAGAAAAAAATGTGGGTTATAAACCTGTCGGTAGTTTTTTTTACTAATTCGAAAAGGTTTGTACTTGTAATATTAATCACAAAAAAAGATTTTAGCTGAACTTTGTTTCATTTAATTTGCTTTTGTATTTGCACAGATGCATTATTTAGTATTATAGGGTTATTGCACGAATATTGGGGAATATTGTCCCGAGTAGAATTTTATATTGCACGAGCTTGCGAGTGCAATATGTTTTACGAGGGACAATATTCCCCAATATTCGTGCAATAACCCTTTTATTGTATAGCAATATAATATTTGAAAGTAAAAATTGGTTTAAACTAAGATTTAAACGTTGATGACGTCATGAATTTTGAAGATTTATTGCACTAGTGCAATATTAGAATTTATTGCACGCTATCTTTTGGTTGCGTTCTGTGGAAAATATTATATTGCTATACAATAATATCTCATTTGTCATATGACAATTCTATTTCTACTCAATCATGTACACATTAATTATTATCATTTGATGTTAAAATTCTTCAATATTATTGCTTTATTTTCAAAAATAAAATTTCGCATTAGCCCCCCCCCCCCCCCCCCCCCCAAAAAAAAAAAAAAAAATCCACACCACCACCACCAATATTTCATTATGTAATATCACAAACGAAATGCTTAATAGTAATTCGAATCCGTATACCATTAAAAAAAAAAAAAAAGTAAATTTCATCAATGATTGGTTGCACAAAACATTGATGTTATCATGTTTATTCCAAAATGAATTTTTTCCTAAAATCTGCTGGTTTATTCTATACTGCAACTACTGTAGTTTAACCTCTATTTTTACGACTGGAAAAAGTTTACTTGAAATTATATTTGTCTTTGGCATACATGTCTTTATACTGTACTAAGTAAAATTAGTTCAGCAGCGCATGTTTTAATCATTATCTTCAACAAATAAACAACACCTATTGTGTGTGTGACAAGTATAGTAATGATCTCATTATTGCAGCAAAAAAAGTTAACCTTTTATGCGTAAATTTTTCAACTGAAAAGGAAAAACTGGAAAGAAAGTCAGATAAATTTGACTTAAATATATTTGTTGCTTATCTTTTTTAAGCAGTAGATTTCGAATTTGTTAATAGTATAATGGAATGTGGTTATAGGTTTTTCTTTAAAAATAATATTATGATTTCCAAATTTGATGTAAACACATATTGTGGTCAAGCAGATATCTACATTGATAGCGTTGAAAAATGAAAATAAAATGTTTGCGCTTCGCAATTTCCCTCAGATTTCGGTATTTTTGTGATTTTATATTTTGGCAAAATGGAGATGCTAATTTTCAATACTCGCCAAATACGTATGATACAATATAGTAAACTCAGAATTTATTTTTTATCATACCAGTGTTTATAGAATGCTGGTTTCTCCTCCATTTTATAAATTTAGCTGGAAAAACATTTTTTCACGTATAGTTATCTTCTTTATCAACAACACTGTCCCACGATATCATGCCAATATTTACTTTCATATTTATTTTATACATGTTGTTATAATCTGGATTTATTTGTTTTCGTGGGACTCACTTTTTGTTGGATAAAGAAAAAAATATATATTTTTGTGAATATTTGATTTGTGGTTTATTCAAAAGTATGCATACAACCAGTAATTTCTTTTATCTTCGCTGAACATTTCAGATCAAGGTTCAGCCTTTCTAACGAAAATTTAGTATCCAATGAAATTATAAAGAATTCACCGGTTTATACATAATTGTCAATGGGATACAAAATTTAAATTATGCATCATATGATATCAATTTAGTTTCTTACAAGTTGAGAAAAATTATTTCATATCATATTATGTCGATGTTTTATTGTATTCTAATAAGATAAAACAAAGTTATTTAAGTCTACAAAGTATAAGGCATGTACAAGATTTAACAAAACGGTAATTTGAACATATCTGTCCATCTATCAAGAACATATAAAAATGTAATACAAATAATTTAAAATCCAGTACTGGCATGAAATTACAAACCTAGTTAAACTAAAATTTGCTGTTATATTATTTGGAAAATTGTTTTGAATTAGGGAATATATAATGTAATGCAAAAAAGATGCAAGAATAAGTGCTATGAGTGCCAATAAGACAACTCATAATTAATGCAAGTAACAACTTGTAAAAGTTAATCATTATATGTCAAAGTACGGTCTCCAACACGGCGCATCGTCTCACACAGAACAGCAAATCTTAAAGGGCCCCAAAAATGTTTGATATGCTCTTCAACATTTGAATTAGATTTTGAATAATATGAGAGAAAAAAAAAGAGAAAAGAAGAGAAAAAGAAAGAAAAAAAAAGATTTTGAATATTCGAATAGTGTGGCATGAGCTTCGATAGAGACATTAACTGTCGAATTATTCATGTAGTGCATGAATACTGTTGAAATACTGTATAAGTTTTTAAGATACAAAAGAATAAACAATATTGAAAAGCACTCATTTTGGTGGTTTGACCTACATTTATTTTGTGCTATGAAAGAACAGAACGAACAAGAAGTAAGACATTTTAGTATCTGGCATTAACAATAGTGCATGCGACTGTCATACAAGTGAGAGGTTTATCTAGCTATAAAACCAGGTTTAATCAACACTTTTTTACATAAACAAATGCCCGACCCAAGTCAGGAATATGACAGATGTTATACATTTATTTGATATGTTTGAGCCTTTGATTTTTTCCATTTGATTAGGAACTTTCTGTTTTGAATTTTCCGTCAATTATTGGTATGTTTGGGATTTTACATTTCAATAATGGCAACCAAAAGGACGGTCCTCAGAAAGGACTAATTCTCAGCTTTGTTTCTTTTGCCCTTGAAAGCATATACATGATATAAGAATAAATGTAAAATGAAACTTCCAGTACTATTGTATTATTTGGTGGCAGTCAGTTTTTATTGGTGGAGGAAGTCAGAGTGCATGAAGAAAACCACTGACCTTGCGTAGAAAAACTGACAATCCTAGTCTATTAAGATTAGAGTCGAGTGTATTGCATCAATCCGTGATGTGATGTTGTAATACAGAATAACACTGTAGCAAGAAAGACTATTCTGCCATAAATGATTTGTTGCATTTTAGAATATATATACTTATAATTTTTCAATCAGTTTAATTGAAGTTTGGAGCTGGCATGTCAGTTAACTGCTAGTAGTCTGATGTTATTTATGTATTATTGTCATTTTGGTTTATTTTCTTTGGTTACATCTTCTGACATCAGACTCGGACTTCTCTTGAACTGAATTTTAATGTGCGTATTGTTATGCGTTTACTTTTCTGCATTGGCTAGAGTTATAGCGGGAGGGTTGATATCTCACAAACATGTTTAACCCCGCCGCATTTGTGCGCCTGTCCCAAGTCAGGAGGCTTTAGCGTTTGTTAGACTTCTATTATTTTTAATTTTATTTTCTTGTGTATAATTTGGAGTTTAGTATGGCGTTCATTATCACTGAACTAGTATATATTTGTTTAGGGGCCAGCTGAAGGACGCCTTCGGGTGTGGGAATTTCTCGTTACATTGAAGACCTGTCGGTGACCTTCTGCTGTTGTTTTTTTCTATGGTCGGGTTGTTGTCTCTTTGACACATTCCCCGTTTCCATTCTCAATTTTATTGTATCCTTAAGCAAACAAATCGCGTTACTGGTTTGGTTACCATGGTAACCAGTGTCGGATACGTCCCGTAGATGTGAATTTGTTGAGGATCTTAAAACGCAACAATAAGCAGTATTAGAAAAATTATAGTCGGTTCGTAGTCAGTAGGGTAATTGTACGGTCTCAATTATCAACATCACCGTAAATATATTATGATGTGATATCCTATTTTTTTTTATACCAACCTTCATAACCGAATCTTTGTATCTATAAAAGATTTTTTCGAAGGTTCTTGGTTATGAAATCATATAGATATACTTAATTTACAATTTATTCAGAAGTAGATAATAAGTAAAGCTTATTGACTGGATGACGATGGGTGCCAAATGTATAAAGTTAAATAATATAAAAAGTAAATTAAATGAAATGAAAACAGTAAAAATAGTAAGTTTATTGCATGTACCTAATTTTAACTATTGAAATACAAATTTCCAAATTCATTGAGATAAAGCACGAAACAACCGAAGTAACAGTAGGTTCATGGCGGACGCATTAACTGTAGTTCAGATTAGCTCAACTACTCACTTTGTTTTCATTTTTATTTGAATATTCAACATGTTTATATACAAAGATTTTATTTACACAGCAGTATGTACAAAACCATGGTTATATTTATAATTAATGTCAAATATCATAAAAACAATAATTATATATTACACTTAATGATCACTTCAGTTGCTTGCATAAAACGTTGTCTTTGAAAAAAAGAAAATAATCATTTCTCATGCATTTTACCGCGACCTATATGCAATATTTCATAAAGGTAAGTAATTAATGTTATTATCTAAAAACTAAATAAAAAAAAAAGTCCAAGTAATATTCCAAGCGCAAAGTCTCTTCACAAATAAAACAAAATCAAAAGCTCCAAATCATCAAACGTATTGGAACCATCTGTAATATTTCTGGTTTGGTACTTGAAACTTATAAAGTGTAGTTAAATATATATTAATCATAAAAAGGTAATTTAAAATTAAATATAAAATACAAAATTACACTTTTTTGTCAGCAGTATTTTAAACATTTCAACACGAGATAGATAAGATTCCAAATATGAATATATTTCTTATGTACACAAATTATCAATAATTTTATTGTGTTTTCCTTATTTGGTAATGAGTTTACATAATCAAACAACTATGAGTAAAAGTAAAATAGTAAGCATCTTAAAGGGAGACTACAAGCTCAAATCACCTGCAAATTTATTTGAAGAAAGGAGACTATTATTACATATAGCCACCTTTCTAAATCTTTATCAAACCTAAAATGTTATTACTCGGGTTCGTGAACCTCACAATTCCTTTATATGATACAGACAAGTATTATACAATAAGAATCATAAAAAATAAGAACTTTATAAATGTTACATAATCTGAATAAGACAATATTACACAAACAAAAATCTGTATCAATTTTAAAAACCTATTACATATACAATTTATTCAAATAAACCACACAGAAAAGTACTAATTTGAGTGGACTGTTACTGAATATCACAGATAACAGCATATATGGTTCGATTGTTGAAACAACAATCAACTTTTCACCGAACGTGACCTACCAAATTAAACTTATCCCCGGGTTTGAACTAAGCAACGCGACGGGTGCCTATCTGAGAAGGATTGATTCCCCTTTCAAGAGCACCTTAGTTTACCCAAGTTGTTTTTAGGGTTCATGTTGCTCAGTATTTCGTTTTTTTTTTATGTTCGCTTCTGTGTAAAAAAGCAGATAACCTAAAAGCCAAACTGTAAAGAAAAGTCAAAAGTCAAAAATACAAGCTCAAACACATCTGACATCAGACGACGTACTATGTTTTGCCTGTTGGTATTTTTTAGTCAAGACATTGTCAGTTTATTTTCAACTTATGAGTTTGAATGTCACTTTGGTATCATTCGCCTCCTTTTTCCTACTGATGAAATATTACTAAAAATTTTCAGTAAATTCCCATACAGCTAATTGTTCGAAATTTTGTATCATGCACACACATTTTATGTAGGATAATAACAAAACACATTTTGACCAAAACAAATGATGACTATATCTATGAAGCAAGTTATTAACGATGAACAGTGTAATAGTAAAGTGTATAAGTCATGTTATTGTTATATAACGACGTTTAGCAATATCTATGTTGAACAAGACTATTAGAAAAAGAAATCTTCATTTGACCAAGTACAAATGAGTAGGTCAACTTTTGGAGATTTTTCGTTACCTGTTGCACCCTTCAATTTCAGAATGGACTAAGCCCTTTATTAAGATATTTATATGTAATCCATGAATGTATGTATATAACAAATTTGCTTTAGATAATGATGGAAAGGTTTGAAATATTATTCGCAACAGGTTTTCTTTCCAGTTCTGTAAACATTTTCGACAAATTCCCTTTGATCATTGCAGACGATTAGCACACCCCTCAATTTTAGAATCGACTAAGCTCTCCGTCTTGTCATTAATGCTCCATCAGGGAATTTATATGAAATACATGCTGGAAAGGCTTCCGGTATTGTAAAACATATCATTAATTTATTTTATCGCGTAATTAGGTGTCTTACTATAACCATAAAGATAAAGCCTCACAGATATCACTATGCTGTATCTGTATAAACAGGGTTGCTTTCAATATCGTAGCGACTACGCTTGTGTATGGACGAGTGTTGTTTGATTTCTTAGGGGGCAATTAACATGTTAACAACACCTTCATTTTGGCAAAAACAGATAGCAAAAAAAACAGAAATGCAGATAAAAGTTAACAAAGTGGATTGAAAACAGTTACCAGCTGAAATTGATCTCAGATAGCAGTTAACCACTCCTTGAAAGGGCCATAACAGGTTAATACAAAAAGGTATTGCCCCCATTCCCCCTCCATATAAAAGGCCTCTTTTGTGGTATCAGGGATTTTTCATGTTTATTTGTACAGGCTTGGCATTTGTTTAAATACAAATATGTAGTATTCTATAAATATGATATACTCATAAAATGTTTGAAAAAGGAAGTTTGAAAAAAGAAGTTTGAAAAAGGAAGTTTAAAAGTGTGTACATGTTTCCGTCCTTTCTTTTAATATTGCATTTTACGGTCTGATAAAGAAAAAAATCAATAAAGGACACTTTTCAAATTAAAACTTCAAGTGTAGCCGAAATGCAAAGAAGAATAAATTTCAACGATAAAAATACTTCCCCAAACTTGTATCTAATAATAAAAAATTGGGAGGGTTTACATTCGCAGGCCTTTGTCTCAGAATATTTTGCATATAATATTAAGGTATACCCATAAAAAATATGTGCTTGTGTCGACAGTTTACAAAATATATGAAAGGGTAGAAATAGAGACTATAAGCTACATAGAGTCCAAGTGACTTAAGGTTGTATTGGTGTCTTAATTCAGTCATCTTAGATTGTAAAAAACAGAGAACCTAAGTTCCAGATGTTCTATCCAGTTAGCAATATTTGATGCAGGAATGCAGATATTTAGATTTAATTTTTATTTAAAAGAACCACTTTATAAGAATTTAAATTATAAATATTAATATTTTAACAAGCAGTGCATTTTCTAAAGGATTCTATATGGAATTTTCCTTTGTTGTATTTTAGCCGGAAAAAACGTACGGTGACCCCATCTTTTCTTTTGATAATCTCAAAGCATTGTCTGCAAGCTATCTTTTTCTAATTTATTTTACATTTCTATCATATTGTTCAGTTTCCAATCACAAAATGTTTTTCCCCTGTATAAACCATACAAAATGTGTCATTTTGTCACAACCCGTAGAATGAGAAAATGCCCGGTTACCTATCATTGATATGAGCGTCACTGACGAGTCTTATATAGACGAAACGCGCGTCTGGCGTACTAAATTATAATCCTGGTACCTTTGATAACTATTTCATAATATTTTTGAGCATATCATGTATCAATAGATACTACGTTTTGTCAAAGTATGAACACATTATATCATTTCTATTTTAGACTCCAATATCACCTTAAAATGATATATATATGGTCATTAAATTCAATTTGGGGTGAGAGATTTCAGATGTTTCGTCCACTCTGTGTTGATGTTATAAGTGACATAAAAGCACTTCGTATCGTGTATCAAACAGTATAAGGGGAGGGTTGAGATCTCATAAACATGTATAACCTTGCCGCATTTTTGCGCCTGTCCCAAGTCAGAAGACTCTGGCCTTTGTTAGTCTTGTATTATTTTTGACTTTAGTTTCTTGTGTATAATTTGGAGTTTAATATGGCGTTCATTATCACTGAACTAGTATATATATTTATTTGGGCCAGCTTGAAGGATGCCTACGGGTGCAGGAATTTCTCGCTGCATTGAAGACCTGTTGGTGACCTTCTGCTGTTGTCTGTTACATGGTTGGGTTGGTGTCTCTTTGACACATTCCCCATTTCCATTCTCAATTGTATTTATTTATTAAATATACTAGAACACGGTATCCATGCGGCGAGCCATGCGGGTCGCTTTTAACCCATGATATTCCCAAGAAAGTATTCATCAAAATAATGTGCAGTCAGTAAGACCCACCCCTTTCTCAGTCCAGATCAGTATTTGATGTCAGATTCACAACATGTTAAGTGTTTGCGTGTTAATTTTTCTTATTGATACTTATTTTTTGTTATGGTTCACTCTATTCAAAAGCGTCTCAGTATTGTTTTAACATGGGTAATCGACAACAGATGAAATAACTTGTAGGATAAACTGCAGATAGTTCTTTTGTCTTGACACTTCCACATTTACTGCATCTGAAAATTCTCTCTGTAGGTTTTGGCGGAGGAGGAACTTTTGCTCTGCTGTTCCAACTACTTTGGATCCCTTTTATGGTTTCAACTAATTCACATGTCCCTAGAAGTTGTAATATGTCATATTCATTTACTACCCTTGGGATGAAAGTAGCTGTTGGAAAGTCTGGAAGGGGGCAGATCTCGAGGTTATCAATGTCTTTTTGAAGATTTTTCAACATCATTATCAAACTTCCATCATATCGACTTTGATCACTGAGACATTTGTTCCGAATACCTAAAGCGTTTGCTTTATCGAAGGCCATTTTATGGTCGTCAAGTATGGCTGATAATCGTTTGCTTTCATTTCGTGCCTTTTCCTGAATGGTCGCAATTTGTTTAGCAATATACTGATCAACCATGGATTTTATTTTGTTACCTTCTTCTGTCATTGATCTAATGGAGGTTTCGACTTGACCATTAAATGAAGAAAGCTTTTGTTCCAAAATGGACACGGTTTTTCCCGTTTTACTTAACTTAGCTAACATTTCTTGTTCAATTTTGGTTTTTAGCTGAGCAATGGTGTCTTTGAGTTGAGATAGTTTATGTCCGTTGTGTTTCTCGGTCACACAACATACACAAACAGGAACATCACACGTAATACAAACAAAGGAGAATACCTCGTTGTGATCAGTGCATTTTGATTTTACTTCCGGGATGAAATTCGAAGTTTCCTTAAATTCATGATTTGTAGAAAGTTTTTGTCTGGAATGTAATATTTTACAATTTTCGCAATAATGCTGTTCGCAGTCTAAACAATACCATGAACCAGGAGCACTTACACAAATTTCACATGTCTTTGAAGCCGCTTGTGCCATGGTCCGATTATATCAGAGTTAATCAATACAGGTAATACAGATAACTAAGCATACAAATCGTCATATACACTATTATACACGGTGAATATACGATCACGTGATATCAATGTTTGCTTATGGGAAGGACGGGAGTTTTCTACACTTATACATTTTTGGGAAGTCGTCTATATAATGATACAGATCCTATCAAATCGGACCTTTTTCGGGTAATTTTGTAAAATTCATTAATATATTCGTGATTATTACTTTAAGAAAATAGATACTGTTGTATAATAATTATTGCCAGACGATTATCATCTCGCAAATTGTTACACTTAATGTTGTTTTGTTACATTCTATTTGTAGTTTTAAAAGAGTTGCACAGTAAGTGTTGTGTCTATTCACTCCTTTTCTTTCTGTATCAATTACGGGCTTTGTCGGATATTTTCATTATTGAAACTAACCAAGACCGATAGTCAGATGTAATTAGGTTTGTAATTGATAAAATAGTAAACATATCATAAATTCCGATAAAAACATGTCTATAGCAAGCCAGGCAACAGAATGAATTTGATCCAGAGAAAAGTATCAGACAAAAGTCTTAAAGGAAAACTTGATAAAAAAAAATGCTACAGACCAAGGACTTCTAGGAACATATAGGTGAAGTCACAATAGTAATGAATGAAATCTCTCGCAGAAATCGGTTTTAGAATATTTATCCTCTCTTTTGTGATTGATTTTCTCTTCACATCATATATGTCCCGTAACTCTGGCATACATATGAGAGGTTTAGCTAGCTATTACACCAGGTTTAATCCACCATTTTCTACAGAAGAAAGTGCATGTACCAAGTCAGGAATACAAAAGTTGTTATCCGTTCGTTTGATGTATTTTTAAGTTTTTGATTATGCCATTTGATGAGGAACTTTCCGTTTCAAATGTTCGTTATATTTTTTTTTTTTATTATTTTGGTATATTTTTTATTTTACTTTCATTTTACTTGAAAAAAATTAAAGCTTTTAGCCATTTTCTCATTTTTTGTTTTCATAATTCAAAGGTTTTTATATGACTTATTAAATAAACTGTATGCATTGCATTCATTACATCTAACAACGCCAACCTTGACAACTAGGCATATTACGACTCCTGATAAGACAAAAATTAAAAGTAATGCGTATATTCTGCCCCCACCTTTTTTCATTTCTACTATGAATAGATCGGCCGAATATATATAGATTACTTTTAATATTATATTATATTGATAAGAGTAAGAAACCCCTAAAACATGATATTTTATCTTTTTCATGTGGATAATGATCACCTTACTTGTTTTGTGGACTGTGTATGTTTTTTTATGATTTTTACTTGTTAGACAAATAGTCTAGATGGACAGAAAAGTTTATTTTTATGATCTGATTTTTAAAAAGTACACTTATATCAGGTTTATATACCAAGTCATACCATTCGGACTATGTCTTGTTCATTGTTTGTAAATATACTTTCTTGACGAAATTGAGAAGTCGGTTATTGATAAATGTGATATTGTCCATTGCTTAATATTTTACAAATTTCTGTTATCCTTTTTAAGTATTGTCTACGGTAGTTTTCCTACCTACCGAACACTGTTGAATAGGACCAAAAGTAAATCTAAACTAGTAACTATTGAAACAGGATGCTGTTGATCATTTCCTAAACTTTGTTTCCCTTGGCCCCCGAAATATATTAACCCTCAGGATATACCAAGCGACACTTACATCAATGTCATCATATAAAGATCATCACATACCAAGAAGTATTCAACCAAGACTAATGGTTACAAATACATTTTTTTCCCAAGAATAGTGACTGTTTGGAACTTTTTACCAGCAATTCTGTCTGTTCAGACCCCAATTTTCCAAGTAAGTCAAATGATTGACTAGAGTTGTGCAAGCTGTAATTATTTCCAGGATAACGTCACGGGAGCCGAATTGGTTAAGGCCAGATGAAAGAAAAGCAAATCGGTACCCCATTTTATTATTCTATTTTATTAAAAAAAAAAAGAATTCTATCATAATTTATACTTGCTTAATATATTTTTGGTTTTGTCTTATAAAATTACTCTACTTCTTGAGCCAAAAGAAAGCATGCGTATTGTTAAAGTTTGACAGTTCAAAGTACAATGTGAACGTAGATGTAGATGTAGAACAAGCTGCTGGTATGGTCTGTTGAATATCAATATGTTTAAGGGCACCATCTATCATTTTATGCATTATTTAAGATTTCATCCGAGATTTTTCAAAACGTTCCAAAACGAAATTTAAATTTCTGATTAAAACAAGCTGGTTCCAATTTTTTATTATGAAACCTAAATGGTCTAGTTTTAAATACTAGTAGCCTTATAACAGTTATGGTCGTTTACAATAATGCTACGTTTTAGTCAACCTATTCCTTTTATTCTATTTTAGATAGTGTAAACTGATATAAAGCTAAAGAACAGTGGTTTATGCTTCAGATTTTTGTTAATTAGTCAAGAAATAATAAGAGTAATTCTTTTTCAGTATGTTCTTCCTTATTTACATAAAATAAGTAATTAACATTCAGAAATATTGACAAATATCTTAACAGAAAAATTAAAAAAGGAGTATATCCCTATTGCACAGGAGTCCTGTCAGGTTAAAGAAAGGCCAAAGTTACTAAAGGAGAATTCATTCTCATAATTCGAAAGTAAACTTACCACGCCATGGGTAAAAAAAGAAAAAGATCAACAGTACACAATACAACTAAGACAACTAAAGACTGAGCAATATGGACCACACCAAAAACTGGGGATGATATCAGGTGCTCTGGAAGGTTAAGCAGAACCTGCTCCACCTACGAAACCCATTGTGTAAAATGTATCTTTCTAGTAAACTGTAACAGGATAAACTATAAATAATTTATTACCTTATCTTAATTTTAAAAATACAACTTTACAATTAATAAAAATGGGACAAACAACAAACAATAATACATGTTATTTTAAACATAAATCTGTATTCAAATATTCAACAACTATGGGCATTAATTATATACTACAAAAATATTTATCATACATCTTACATGTCTTACAGCAAACTCACACACACATTTATAACAGATACATCAAAGGTGTATTTAAAATATACAATAAATAAATGGGTAGCAAAGTACTAAAAAAACAATATGAAATTCAAATTTTGGTCAATAATGTTTTTAAACTTTTTTGCAGTAGGAAGGTATTCATTGTTGCCTGACTACTTCACTGGAAATTTATTCAAACCAATATGATCTCCATACCTCCTCTTATTGATATGGTCATTTTCGAGAAAACAGAACAGTTGTTACAATTCTTGCATAAGTGTTACATAATCTAAGAAATTCATTTCACGGGAACCAAAAAATATTTTGATTTTAAGTTGAAATAGTCATATAAACTTGTTGAAATTTTGAACAAGTTTATACAACTATTTTTTATATTTAAAAAAACAACAGAGAAAAGTATAACAGTAACTGTTACAATGTTATACAAATAGTTGAGTAAATTTCTAGATATATATATATATTATAAGAGGTTATTTTTTTCCGATTAAGCTATTATAAATTTTTGTTTGTACAATTATAAAATCATATAAACCTACACACGTATTGATATATTGTCTTATCATATACTTAGACTAAATAACATATGAATTTTATTATATGATAATAGCATTAAAATTTACGTAAATTCCATATTTTTCGAATTGGTGCTTAGCGGGCTGATATGAAAAATGTATCACATGCTTCGATTGTTATCACATGCCTTTCCGTAACGTTATCGCATGGCATTCCGGTGATACTCGTCAATTCTGGAAAATACACCTGAATGCTACGTTTTCAGTGAAGGACATTGAAAAGTATTATACAAACCAATTATTTGGATACTGGAAAGTATATTGTGTAAAATAATTTAAAAAAAAAAAAAAAACAACAAACAAACAAACAAACAAACAAACAAATTATTAAATAAATGCCTTTTTTAAAGTTTCAAGCATAATTTAGAAAGTTACTTTAAAAAAGTTGACTTTTCCAAATAGTGTTCATTATGTATATTGCTTTCTCTAATTTAAGTGCTATTTTCACTTTTCCTGACCGGTGTGAGAAAAATATTTCTCCTCACTAGTGAAAAATCTGTTCTCAACAAATGATTGGTTGAAATTTAATTGTGACGTTAAATTTTCTTGTTTTCCTCTAAATTTTCTTATTGTGACGTCATAAAAACAGGCAACCATACCTGATGACGTCACATCAAAAGTACACAACTTTCCTCAATTCTTTGAAAAGGAAGGATACAAATCATAAGAGAAACAGATTCCACCACTGTAACTCGTGTATTACGATATTTCTCCACTCTCAACAGTTAAATTTTAAAAGCTCGGCAAGCCTCGCGCTTTAAATATTAAAATTTAACTGTCTCGAGTGGAGAAATATCGTAATACACTTGTCGCAGTTGTGGAATCTAAATGAATTAATTTTTTTTTTACGATTCGTCCATACCAAAATGTGTTTCTTCTTTGTTGAGGCATATGATAGAAAGATTTCATATCGAATGTACTTTTGGGGTCCGACGTACGTGAACTTTTCACTCTTTGAACTTCTTTTTTGGAACCACGTTACATGATCAATATGTGAATCTGTTATTTTTCTCCATTGTTGAAGCATATGATAAAACGATCATAACATGCCATTTTTCATATCGCATGTATTATCAGCCCTCGGTCAATATCAGCCCTCGAGCCATGCGGCTCTTGGACTGATATTGAACCTAGGGCTGATAATACATGCGATATGAAAATGCCATGTAATAACCTGATAATATCACATTTAGCAACATCTCTGTCATTTTTATCAGAAGGTCTGGATAGAGTTTACATTTCTGCCTTTATACTTTTATATATAACATAAAGGTATATCTGTTAATTACAAGCTCATGTGTTTAGTAAATAATGGGTACGAAATATAGAATAAAACTAATTTGTCTTTTTTCACAGCAAAAATATGTTGGTTTTTTTAAAATTTTAATTTAACTCGAGCTCTTTGTGTTCATCCATCATCGTGATGTTCTGATCATTGTGATATTTAAAAACATTTACTAGTTATATATGTTAAATTAATGCATGTTTTTACGGTGTTGGCATGAATATCAATCATGTGGTCATTTTTATAAATTTCCTGTTTACAAAACTGAATTTTTCGAAAAACTAACGATTTTCTTATTCCAGGCATAGATTACCTTAGCCGTATTTGGCACAACTTTTTGGAATTTTGGATCCTTAATGCTCTTCAACTTTGTACTTGTTTGGCTTTATAAATATTTCGATTTGAGCGTCACTGATGAGTCTTATTTAGACGAAACGCGCGTCTGACGTACTAAATTATAATCCTGGTACTTTTGATCAGTCCGAAATGCGGTTCGATAAAATTGCTCCCCTTGTTTATTTCGCTCTCCTATCAATTCATGTAATTTGCTACCTCCAATGGTAGACGCTACAACGATGTGTGTCGTCAAGAAAGGTACGATTAAAGGAATCAGCTAGGAATTAGACGATCACCATTGGTATAGGTGAGTTGTTTAATAGTTGTTGCATTGGGATAAATGCATGTTTTGGATTAATTCATAATCAGGAATAGCTGGGAAGGAAAGAAACGTGTTGCTACGTGAATCCGGAAAGGCCGGGACGAATTTCAAAGAAAAATCTAGAGACGATCGTTCTGAGTGTACTACCTACACATTCAAACGTGTACACAAGCACAGTATTCCCTTTCTATGTAATGTGTTTTCATAATTATGTGATATAGAGCAAAAAAAGGTAGCAGTTTTTTGTGTCGTGTTGTTAAGCATTTCCAGGGGAGATAATGTTACTTTTCACGGTGTGTTTGATAGGTTTGTTACATTGTAACATTATATAATACACACTCATAAAGTGGACTGAAATAGCCTCTCACACTCAATTAACTGAATTTCAATTATTCTATTTACCGTAGTGCTATTATATAAGACTTCGGAGGTTCATATCACTAATATTCAACGCTTTTATATCGGATTTTTTTACTATTGTTATTGAACAGTTCATAGTAAAAAATTTAAAAAAATCTGATAAAACCGTTGAATGTAACTGACATGAAACTCAGAAGTCTTATATATTGTCCTTTAATATAAAACCGGAGGTTCATATCATTTACATTCAACATTTTTTATCGAATTTTTGCTTACTTTCAATGTTGAACGGTTCGTGATATGAAACTCTGAAGCCTTATATTATTGGACTTTCGTTTATTAGTTCTTAATCCTAACTAAATGTTTTTTTGTGGTATATATTACAAAAAGAAAGGGGGGCGTCTTTTAAAAACACCAAAATACCTTAACAATCCTACAATATCTGTTTAAAGAATGAGAGAGATATTTCGTATTCTAAAATTGATTTTTCTCACATGTTTGTTAGATATGTTGAAAATACAGACAAATGTTTAGTACGTATACCCATCCTCTCTTTTTCCATTCATTAGTTCAAGATACAGATCTGAAGAATATGCAATAACCTAACATTGACAATTTAACTAACAATTAATTCAGTACATTTTTCTAACAAGTGAAGACCAATGAAACATTTGATATGATTTGAAAACATGGCCAATTAAGTAGGATCTTGTGGTTTCGTAGTCATAAATGATAATTCAACATTTTCGATTCATATTCTAGTATCTTTAATAACATGTTTATATTTTGTGACGCATCTGATGTATAAATCCAGTGCCAGGTCCGGGAAAGGGCTCTTAGTTCCGATCCGTTTGTACGGGGAACATGTGGTTGTAACCCCCTCTTTAACTGCTTGTTCGATTTTTGGTTTGCAGTGTCGAAAAGGGAGAACAACAGCAGTTTTATCTTGAAGTTATGTGAAAGTTCTGCTATACATCTGATAGTCAGGAATTATTCTGAAGTACACATGTCGACCAGAGGCATGGAACTGAAAGGAGAGGGTACCAGATGCTTTCTGAGATTCCAATTTGAACTAAAGAAAGCAATATATAAAGATATGTTGGAGAAATAATCTATATGAATAAAGTTATGCCACTAAAAGAACTTCTTTTTTTTATATACAGAATTTGTCAAACGTATCCATAACAGAAGAGATGTGAATGCATCCTTCATAGCCTTGTAATACTGATGGTAATAATTTATATAATTTCTGAGATGATAAAGCAGTGTCATTGGTTTCCCCTTTCTCCTTCTTCAAAGAACTTGATCATCTGAACTCTTTTTTTTTTAAATTGGAGCCCCGTTCAAAAACAGTTAAAAGAGCATATGCTTAATTTTTGTTATTTTTTAGAATCATCTTTTTTTTTATATAAATGAAACAGGTTGTACATTCTACATAAAATATGCTAGTCAACCGTAAATGTCAACACCCCAAAAAGGTCTTAAGTATATTCATTTGTCAACTTACAGAATATGTCAAAGGTTTAAGCATCCCAACCAACCATTACAATGTGACTTGAGTTTTTGATTTGTCAATATCAAGCAAACTCGATATTTTCCATACCATCATAATAGTTCCGTTTTATTATTAAAAAAAAACCAAAGGACTAACTCTTGTACAAAACTGTAACAGATTATCAAAGACTGTATAGTAATTACAATTTTAACCTAAGCCCCTGCTCTTTAAGCACCGTCTTAGCACCGGCTTGGTTGATTGTAAGTGTTTGGTGCAGAGACTGAAGACTTGATACAATAGCATGGAGGTAAGTATGTATAAGAAGAACGTTTTCAAGAATATAGGCGGATTCGAGCCGGGGGTGGGGTAGGAGTGGAGCTTTAGTCGGAAAAAATTGTTTGATTAAACATAGGGAATCACTGAGGCATGACTGGAGCGAGCTCTCCTAAGCTCAGTCAGTGCCCCAAAAATGTAAAATTCTGGATCCGCCGCTGAATATTGGTTTGAACAGTGCGATGGAAGTCTTCAAATGTATACAAAAAAAATAATGAAAGTCTTTGTGCTGGTTATTTACATACGGGAACGAAAATTTAACATTCAAATTGCGAAAAAGAGTGAGGGGTAAGATTCATTCAAAAAAAAAATATCGTCTGATCCAAAATTCTTTCGAAAAAATATTGTTGTCAGGCAAAATTTAAAACCAAAAAGAATATTATGAATTCTGATCTTCTAAAACATTATAGTGTTACGTTTTGAAAGAAAAAAAATATTTGATTGATGGAGGCGGATAATAAATGTTCGCGCTCAGACAAGAAAACCATACCCCCTTTGAAGTTAAATGATTAACTTACTTCCTTGTTGATGGATTGTTTCCTGGCTTGTTTGTTAATGGGTAGGACGAGGGTTTCCCACACTTATACGTTTTTGGAAGTCGTCTATCAAATCGGATATTCTTCTCCATAATCGTTTTGATTGATTTTCAATTTCAAATCGTTTGAATTATTTTTTTTAATGTATTCAAACCAATTTTTAAGTTGTATGGGTGGAAAGGGTTTTAAAATGGTTGAGTGGTAAATAGTCTTTTTGATTCAATTTCGTAAGAACCATAAATGTATTCGTGTTTAATATTCCCTTGAATTTGACAGTTGTAGGTAATTAATTCCTATATTTTATTCGGTAAAACATTTCTGGGTCATAAACATACGTCTTTGGTATTTAAAATGCACCATTATTTTTTTTTATTTGGGGTTTATATAGAATATTTTAGAAACTTGAGGTAACATGGTTACTAAAGCTTATACACAGGTTACATAAGAGGGGGGGATTTGATTCGTTAACTTCCAGTGATGGTTATTTTCTTATAAGAAATGAAATGTTATGTGAATCTTTTTCTATAGTACTGGACAGGATAAAACTATATTCATGCCAAGCATTTCTTTATTTCAATTAAAGATAAATTCTGAACATTTTTTGAAAAGTGCAAATTTTAACAAAGACTTAATAGTGAAAAATCAATGGTGGTGTTACACCTTGAGCATCAGCGTAGACATTATGTGTTGAAATGATTATCTAGTGCATTCAAATCGATATCGTATATATATGTTATTAAGATATAAAAGAATAAACAAGATTGAAAAACACTAATTTTAGTAGTTTGACCTTCATTTATTTTGTAATATGAAGGACTAGAATGAACAAGAAGTAAAACATTTTAATATCTGATATTAACAATATTTTATGCAACTGTCGTACAAATGAGAGGTATTGATAGTTATGAAACCAGGTTTAATCCGCCATTTCTACACGAGCAAATGCCTGTATCAGGAGTATAACAGTTGTTATCTATTCATTTAATGTGTTTGAGCATTTGAATGTTTGATTTTTGCCATTTGATAAGGGACTTTCGGTTTTGAATTTTCCTCAGAGTTCGCTATTTTGTGATTTTACTTTTCAATTTAATAGTAACCACAAGGACTATACAGAAAGGACTAATTCTAAGTTGATTTGTTTGGTCTTGAATTCATATACTAGTACATGATATATAAGCATAAATGGTTAATGCCACTTTCAGTACTAGTGTACTATTTCATGGCAGTCCGTTTTTATTGGTGGAAGAAGCCAGAGTGCATGGATAGAATTATTAGAACCACTGACCTTGGGTAGAAAAAGTGACAATCCTAGTCTATAAAGATTAGAATAAAGTGCACCTGCTTTGTGCGTGATTCAAACTATCTACATCAGTGTTGACATGATAACAGTAGTTGGACTTCTTAGACAACTCACCAACAGAAGACTTCTAAGTGACTTACTATCTCTATTTTATCTTAATATATAAATTGAGGTAATTTTTATTATTTAATCAATGAGTGATATGGTGTTGTAACCCTGTTTACAAGAAAGACTTATAAATGAAGTGTTGCCGTTGAGAAATAAAGTAGTGAAAAAAACAATTATTACAGAACCTCTAGAACTATGGCCTATTTTTCATCATTTATGTGCAGTTTGTATATTTTTCCTTTGATCCTTCTGGCTGATCAAAAAAAAAAGGAAATTACACTTATAAATTTAAGACAATGATATATTTTAGCAATGTAACAATGTCCTGCTCTTTGTGTCCACAGGTGGCAATTATTGTGTTCTCCCAGGCCGTTTTAGAGTCTTGAACCACAGCGCTATGTTTTTCCCCTGTGATGCTTTAATAATTTTGCGACGCTATAATTTTTTTGAGGATGCTATTTTTCTTGTCTCTACACCACAGCACAGATTTTGCTTTGTCCACACTACCCACCCATAGGAGTGGGTATGCAATTTCTTTTGTTGAATCAAAGACTTGCAAGTACAATCAATTGAAAGAAGAGGCTCTCAAGAGCCTAAATCGCTCACCTGTTATTTTTTTGCTTAAAATTTTTTCATCAATGATAATTTTTTTTGCTTTTCAATATAAATTAATGAGTGGCTTAAAAATGCTATTTAAATATTCAATGTATCTGTCATATTTTCTTTAAAGCAAATAAATGCATTTTACCTGTATGTTCAACTTTAGCCAAAGTGTCGATGTTTCTTAACGTACAAGGAAATAAAATACAAAAATTATACTAAATTCATTTGAGAAGATTTTTTTAAGTTAAAAAATATAAACAACTTTTGTAAAATTGTCCTTGAAGAACAATTATTCCTTAAGGGGTTAAGTGACAATTTTGGTCATAATAAAGACTTTTTTGTAGATTTTGGTTTGCTGAACATTTTTTGCTGTTTACAGTTTGTCTTTATCTTCAATAATATTCTCGATAATAACCAAAAACTGCAAAATTTCCTTAAAATTACCAAATGAAGAAGATGAAATAATTTATGACGACGACAGACGATAGATGCCAAGTGATGGAATAAACTCCACCGGAACCCTAGTGACTCTAGCTATAATCTCTTTTTTTTTGTAAAACATTGATTAAAAATGCTTCTCTGCTTTTGTGATGCTATAAAAAATTTCTGGGGAGAACATTGGCAATAAATCTCCCTTTAGTGTTAAAATGTTATTTTGAAAAAAATATGTTTTAAGATTGAACTTTTGGATGATTTGGGGCATCAAGTTTTTATGTTGGATGAAGCCTTGAAAGAACCATCAAAATTTAGTTGGAAAACTGTCATAACTACCTAGTCTTTAAGATTGATCGATATGAGAATTGTGATTTATAGTATTTTTTCATAAATGACTTTGATTATTTACACACAGATGAACCATGACTTCAATTTTTTTTTTATAGTATAAAACATTTACATGCAAATATCATTGATTGCTAACATAACCTGGTGTTGCATACTATTATAACAGGTATCTTGTGATGGAAATTATATTACTTTTATTTGCTTTCTTTTTTATTTCTGTATTGCCAGATAAGATCAACAAAATTGCCTCAAACATTTGTAAATGATCTAATCTATTTCTTTTTAAGTTGTAATTTGTTTGGAAGTTGTTCTTCCATTATTCAACTTCCAACATCTTTTATCGGTTCATCTATTTACAATTAACTATGTTGAACTTTCATAATTCACACAATCATTTTGTCAAAGCTCATGCTTCTGACTATCATAATATTGAACACATCCAATGGTAATTAGTTTCACACTAAATTATGTAACTTTTGCACTAAGCTATGTCACAGCTTCTACAAGCTCTTCTATGTTTATATGTTCGTCTACTTTTGATAATTCATCTTTTAGTTTTTGTATCATTTCTTTTCTTTGTTTTAGTCTTTCATTTAATTCTTGGATTTCATATTGGATTTTGTTCTTTGCTGATACAATGTTCTGCTTTGTCTTTTCTTTCTTTTCCTCGACTGAAAAAAATGAATATAAACATGATAAAAGCGATATGAATATTTTCCGTGAAGATCAAAATATAGATCAAAAGTCTAATTTTGAACTTATTTTTAAAAGTTCCCATCATAATACACATGATAACCATGTTTCCAGTTGATGTGACCGCAACTTCATGGTAAAATCAGGCCTCTACAATAACTTTTTTTTTCAACTTGTCCAGTAGGACAAGTACATTGTCCAGTAGGACAAGTACATACCAAAACTTACTTGTCTGAATGAAATTGTAACTTGTCCAATTTTTTTTTAATATTAACCTTTTTTCCATTTCAAGTTGATTCAAGGAACAAAATGAATTAAAAAAAAATTGAACAGAATTTGATTTGTATCCTTTGACATGTTTGAAAAACTTTTAAAAGATATGAGCCATGAACAACTGAATTTAGTTGTGTCACATGACTTAGGTTCTAGTTTTTATCAATGCTAAAGTCTCTCATCATACTTTGCACATGAGACACCATCTGATTGGCCTCTAAATGTACACTCATTGGATTTTTATCCTATCTTTTTTAAAGTTGAATTTTTTTTATTCAAATGCAATCAATAAAAAGAATATGAGGTATGATTGTCAATGAGACAAAAGACCAAATGACACAGAAATTAACAACTATATGTCACTGCATTGCAAGTATTGTTTTTTCTACATAAAGATCAAACATGATTTGATGATTTTTATGGTAAATAATTTCTTCATTCTTATTTAAAAAATACGGTATGGACATTGGTATTAATTATTATAAACATGATAAAGCAACAAAATAAGGTAGGAAAAGAGGTTCTGATTTGTCTTGGTCCAGAAATGTCTACTGCCTTGCCAAACTGTCTATTAATCATGTCTATGAAATAATTGTCTCCTACGGTGCCCAACTGTCTATTAAACTTGGAGCCGAATCATTTCCGAGCTGGTGACGAACTGTCTTTTAAAGTTTCCTTATCGAAAAAGCGCATGGTGGAATGGGATCCATTGGACTGGTTTCCGAGAAAAGTGTGCTTTTTACCTGTTAAAAGTACTTGACAAATTAAATTATCGATTGCAAGTCTGAGGGGTCTTGAGAAATAAAAAGTTTCATATAGTTTCAGTTTAAAAAGGAAAGATGTCAAACAAATCTTCTTTTCTTGTTTTTTTGTTAATAATTATACTTTGTTCATCAAAGTTGGATTAAAATTTATTTTCTGCAGAATGATTCTACTTGGTCCATTGGACAAGCTTGGTATAGCTTTTACTTGTCCGACCTTTTTTACCTCTGGTACCGGACAATCGGACAAGCGTTATTGTCAAGGCCTGAAAATATATATACACCTTATCACTATTTGTTCCCCATTACTGGACATCACAAAGGTTCCAATAAAATTTGGACTTCATATTACAAAATTTCTGTGGCCACAATGGAAAAGTGATTGTTGTACGACCTCAACAGTTCAACCGGGGCAGATTCTCAGGTCAATCAGGAAAGATTTCTGAATAGCGATAATGTGTGTTGTGTCATCTTTGTTTTGCACATAAATCAGGTGATTAGTCTTTTTGTTTAAATCGTTAAATTACATTTATCATGTTGGGGTATTTTATAGCTTGCTATGCTGTATGCAGGTATCATATGGGTGAATAAAAATTAAGATTCCTACACTGCAACAAGTGTATTACGATATTTCTCCACTGGAGACAGTTAAATTTTATTCTTTAAAGCTCGAGGCTTGCCGAGCTCTTTAAATAACTAAAATTCAACTGTCGAGAGTGGAGAAATATTGTAATACACGAGTTATAGTGTCGGAATCTGTTTCTCTAATGATTTTTATCCTTCTTTTTCAAAGATTTTTAGAAACTTGTGTAATTTATATGCGACTTCATCAGGCATTGCCGCCTTTTTTCATGGCGTCACAATAGGAAAATTCAGAAGAAAACAAAACATTTAGACGTCATAATCAAATTTCGACTAATCATTTGCTGAGAACAGATTTTTCACTCGTGAGGAGAAATATTTTTCTCACACCAGTCAGGAAATGTGAAAATAGGACAAAAATTAGAGAATACAAATTACTCACGCTTGCAGTATAACAAAATATATTACAGTATGTAAACCTATACAACAGCTGTGTAAAAGACTACCTGACTAGGGTTACGATAAAATACAATACTTAAAAACAAATATTTGCCTCTTTCAGTAATTTAAAATGCAATCTTCTTTAAACCTATTATGAGATAACTTTAATTTCTAGCTTGTAGCTCATAACTATACAATGACTTGAAAGCTTTCCTTGAAATTTTAGAATTTTATTTTAGCATATATAGTTCTAAGATTTTCTTAACTATCTATTATTCAAATTTCTATGAGTGGAGTGGCACCTCTCTCGTTTTCTACGCAATAAACTTTAAAGAAAAAGTCAGCAATTATGCCTTTAAAGATTATTTTCAGGCATCCCATCATGCAATTTCATTACAGTGATGTTATCTATGAATTTTTCTGGTAAGGTATCTCCAACCATATAACATTCAATTCTCAGTAAAAGTTCCACATTTACATTTATGGCTTTATAAATATTTTGATATGAGCGTCACTGACGAGTCTTATGTGGACAAAACGCGCGTCTGGCGTGCTAAATTATAATCCTGGTACTTTTGATAACTATTTATGTTTACGTCATCCTTGTAAAATTCTCTAACAGTGATGGTGGTGTCTAAATTTGTGATGTTTAAATTAACTATGGGTTGATTTTTTTGTGTCTAAAGCCACCTTTATCACTTATGGCTTTTTTGCTTTCATTGACGGAGGAATCCAGTGCCCATAAATAAATTACAGAACTTCTGCAGGAAAATGACATTCCTGCTATATAAAGTAAGATTTGAGTCGAATGCACCTGCCAAGTCTGATGTGTGACCTCACATCCTCAGTGATGACAAATTATTGATACTTAAGTTTAACTTCTTTGACTTTTTGAACACCAAGGCCCTTATAATATTTTCTAAGACATGAGTCAGATAATTTTTTATTGTACTTACAATCAGTTTCATGTTTATATGACCCCATAGAAATGGGTCGGAGACTTTGAAGTATGTTTTGCATCATGACAGTAGGATCTTGAAACACCTAAAGTGTAAAACAACAAATACTGTAAATTCAGAATAAAGTCTTCATTAATGCAAATAATGTGACTAAGTGAGTATCCCAATAACAAGAATGAGCATTCAAATATATAATTATACATATGACTATATGCAGATTTTATTGAAATCACAATAATAAAATCTCATATTTTTGTTGCTTTTTAAAAAATCGTAATAAAAATCTGCACATAATTGATATAACAGTTGATTTCTTACACTCTCAAAAAGATTCTTGACTGAAAATGATATAGCTTTCTTACTGTGGTAATAAATATTTGAATCATGTAAGTTTTTGTGGTGCACATGTGGAATTGAAAAAATCTACTACTTCTAAAAGCATAATCTGAAATTTATAGAGCTGTCTTTTATGGTTTTATCATGTTGTTTATCTCAGGAACTGTAATCCTTTACCACATATATTCAATAAAATTACTCACTAAGAATATTTAAAGGCGAGTCCAGGGACTCACGATTTTTGGCCATGGTGTGTGCAGCAGTGAAAAGATGAAATGTTATTGATACATGATACAATTTTCGTCTCCATTACAAAAAAAAGCAAGGAAATGACCTCTGGTTTAGAATGTTTTTTAACTTTTGATATAAGATGATGATATCTGTGTTCATTTGATACAACATTTTACAATTTTGATGCATCTTTGGACTCACAAGTTTTGAAAATCATATTATCCAGACAGATTTGAATGAGTTCTGTACTCATGGACTCGCATGAGTATAAGAACACTGACTTATTGACCTACCAGTTCATCGTAAAATTCTACAACTAATGATTTCTTTCCCAACATAATGTCTGTTTCACTTTGGAAGAGCTTCAAAAGATGATACAAGGTCACCTAGAAAATAGATCAATAAATACAAATATTTTATTGGCACAAACACAATTACAATAATTGGCAATGGCCCATACAACTGGTATACAAATAGTAATAATGCATAGAATAGCAATAGGCATATTTAGAACAATATCATCGAACGATATCAATATCATCAACAGTAAATGATTAAAAAAAAAATATATCAATTACATAGTTAGTCAAACATATTAAGTATTGAAAATAATGACTATATTAATATGTAATATTATGAACAATGATTATTAGCAATTTTATAGAGTTTGTTCTGCTTTACGCAGGTTCAAACTGTCTGAGATGAAAGAGGAAGTTAATTTTAGGATTGTGTATGAATTATTATTTAATAAAAAGATTATATTATTTTCATGTTTTTGAAATTTTGTAGGATCAACGATTATATTTGAAACTTTATGGTAAAATATGTCCCTCTTAGTTGAGTATTTTTCACAATGTAAAAGAAAATGTTTTTCATTTTCAATTTGACCAGAATTACATACAGAGCAGTATCTCTCATTTCTGGGAATATTTAGATGTCTCCCTCTTTTATCTAAGTATATATAAATTCTAGAGTGGGTGAGTGAAATATTGAAAAACTTTATTGTAATAGGTATAATTCTTTCCCTCCTCATAATACGTTATAAAATTTATACACATTTTTCAATCTTTATATTAAGTACCGGTCTTTGTAAGAATCATGCAGGTTCCTGTTGGTGGGCGATTCATGACCCCTCTTCAAATGTCTTTATATTTTGTTTATGATGAAGGTATGGTATGAAAATAAGTTTTCTGTATTAATTTTTTCTTTTCAACTTTGGTTGCCATGGAAACCATCCTTACAAAATTTTGCCTAAATATGTCCATAAGTAGCCTTTGAAAATTGAAATATAATGGATTTTAAAGAACCATAGAAATAAAGTTAATCAATACAAACAATATGTATATTTACAGTATTGACAAACACAACCCCAAACTATACAAAAACGTTAAAATTTTGAATTTACTAAATGGTTTGTTTCCATAGCAACCATTTAAAAATGTGTTAAAATTCGAAAATGAAAAATTTCAAAAACTTTAAATTTTAAATCTGTTTATCTCCCAAGACCAACAATACCATGACATGTCATTGACAAATTTTGAAAGACCACATTCTATATATTCAGAAAATAAAAAGAAAGTCGTGTGTTTTTTTTTCTTTAAAAAAATAATTTGAGTCAAAAATTGTCAATTTTCACCAAAATTCAGATTACCAAACAGATGAAAACTGAAACATTTTGAACTTAAAAAGCTAAAACATTCCATTTATGCGTGCATTCCTGACACAAATTTGGTAATTATAAATGAGGAAATATGATTGATAGAGATATTTTTGTAGAGAAGGACATTTTTTCTTTCTGGGCAAGGTGCCCCCCCCCTTTTTTTTCAAAATTCAAAAAATCATTAATAAATTTAAAAAATGGAATTCAATTGTGAACATTTTGAGCATTAAAACATGAAATTTCTTCAAAGGGTGAGGGCAATAATAGAACCCCCTACACCATTTTTATATATTAGTTTTTTTTTTTAGAAATGGGGAATGTGTCAAAGAGAGAACAACCCAAACAGAAATTTAAATCTTTAGATTCTATTTCATGGTCTTTAAAATTGACTCTAAAGAACCTGAATCGATCACCTGTAATTTTTGGTTAAATCTTGCATCAATGATTATTTGTCCCTTCAATATATATCAATGAGTGGCTTAACAATTCCATTTAAATGTTCTTTGTATCTGTCGTTTTTTCTTCAAAAGCAAAAAATGAATTTTACCCCTATGTTCCATTTTAGCCATAGTGGCTAAGTTTCTTGAAGTACAAGGAAATAAAAAACTAAATTTATACAAGATTATAACTCCCAAGTTGGGCTGAAATTGATTAAGCATATTCAATATCAAAAGAAGATTTTTTTTTAAAGGAAGCAAACTAGATGAACAAATTGTGAAAAATTTCTTTAAAGGGCTATAACTCCATACGGATTCAATTGACAATTCTGGTCATATAAACTTATTTGTAGATCCTACTTTGCTGAAAGTTGTGCTGTTTACAGTTTATCTTTGTCATTAATAATATTCAAGATAATAACCAAAACTGCAAAATTTCCGTACAATTAACAATTAAGTGGCAGCAACCCAACAATGGGTTGTTAGATTCATCTGAAAATTTGCTCTTAAAAGGCTTTAGTGTTTGAGATATGAGCTACACACTGCATTTTACCCCTATGTTCTTATTTTACCCATGGCGGCCATGTTTTTTTTTACAAAATAGAAAATAGAACACAAACTTAATTCTAGATATCCTAAGGATCATTCAGTTTATAAGTTTTACTGGAATTGGTTAAGTAGTTTCAGTGGAAATGTTTCAAATATTTTACACCGGACAGACGACAACGGAAGCAAAGTGATGGCAAAATTCACAGTTCCTTTGAAACGGTGACCTAAAAAAACTACGTCCGTTCTATCAGAAATAAACTGAAAATAAAAAATAAAAAATTTGTACCATCGAGAGCGCTAACAAGGCAACTTTCCATAAATTTAAATATTTTTAAGGGTCATAACTCTTTTAAAAAAGTCAATTGTCCATGATTATAGAACTCATCCGAGATATTGTTGATATTAATCTAGTGTATAAGTTTTATTAAAAATCTGGCAAGAATTATAGCTGTGGGAGCGTTAAAGGGGCTATTTTCCATAAATTTATTATTTTCAAGGGTTATAAATGTTTTTATTAAAGTCGATTGACCACCAATATCTAACTTGTTCGAGATATTGCTTATAATAACCTAAAGTATTAGTTTCTTAAAAATCTGACATAATTTGTACATGTGCGAGCGCTGCAAGGACAGCCAGATGGACACAAGGACGGATGGCAATCAAAATTTTAAGCAGACCATGTTTAAACGAAAAAAATTAAGTTCTAATTTCGATTTTTATTAATTGAAAATTTTTTGGTCGCATATTGGTATCACGTTGGCGTCGTCGTCGTCGTCCGAAGACATTTGGTTTTCGCACTCTAACTTTAGTAAAAGTAAATTGAAATCTATGAAGTTTAAACACATGGTTTATGACCATAAAAGAAAGGTTGACATTGATTCTTGGTGTTTTGGTCCCAACAGTGTAGGAATTAGGGGCAAAAAAGGGCCCAAATAAGCATTTTTCTTGGTTTTCGCACAATAGCTTTAGTATAAGTAAAAAGAAATCTATAAAATTTTAACATAAGGTCTCTATGACCACAACAGGAAGGTTGGGATTGATTTTGGGAGTTTTAGTCCCAACAGTTTAGGAATTAGGGGCCAAAAACAGGTCCCAAATAAGCATTTTTCTTGGTTTTTGCATAATAACTTAAGCATAAGTTATTAGAATTCTATGAAATTTTAACACAAGGTTTATTACCACAAAAGAAAGGTTTGGATTGATTTTGGGAGTTTTGGTCCCAACAAATTAGGGGCCAAAAGGGTCCAAAATTAAACTTTGTTTGATTTCATCAAAAAATTAATTATTGGGGTTCTTTGATATGCCAAATCTAACCGTGTATTCAGATTCTTAATTTTTGGTCCTGTTTTCAAATTGGTCTACATTAAGATAAAAAGGGTCTAAAATTAAACTTAGCTTGATTTTAACAAAAAAAGAATTCTTGGGGTTCTTTGATATGCTGAATCTAAACATGGTCATAGATTTTTGATTATGGGCCCAGTTTTCAAGTTGGTCCAAATCGGGGTCCAAAATTATTATGTTAAGTATTGTGCAATACCTCTGCGGTCGTATAAAGCTGCGCCCTGCGGAGCATCTGGTTTATTTATAAAAATACTATTTTTGTTGTAACAAAAATAAAAAAATAAAATATGTTTTTTGTCTTAAATCAGTGGTTTTGATAAGATAATAACACTCTGTAAAGATTAGACAAATGGGACAGTTTTAATCTTGGTACAGTGTTTCCAATTTCATTATCTATGGAAAATACATTGCCTTGCATCGTTTCTTTTGTGGACTAGTATACTATTGCACAGAGTCAGATTATGTACACATAATGGCTGTTACTATTTACCTCCCATGTAAATCGACATGTATCGAAACCTTTATGCAAACACTTATTTGTCACTATGTCGATTTAACTGTGCTAAAATTGAAATTGAAGAAGAACTACAGAACCTTTCTTTTTATTCTAATATATAATAATCTAACTTATCTAAAAGATTTGAAATAAATGCGGAATGTGTCCATTGGACACAGATGATGCTCCCGCTTCCATATCATAAAAGTCATAAACGGACATGACTGAAGACACTTACCAATTGTGTACTAACTTTTATGGTGATAAGAATTGTGTAAAAGTTTCGTAACATTTGGTTGAGGCAAACTAAAGAAAGAAATACAAAACAAAGAATTCAGCAACTTTTTCCCTCTATAAAGAGGCATTGCATAGAACAGTGAAAGTTACACCACCAAAATTCAAAGTTGATCTGCATTTGGTGGTTTTAAGCATTGTGTATAACTTTAATAACATCTGGTAAAGACAAACTAAAGTTAGAGAACAGAAACGGAAATTCAGCAATATTTCTATTTGTAAAGGGGCATAACTCTTGGACGGTTTAAGTGACACCACCAAACTTAGTCTTGTTTTATGGTAATAAGCAATGTGATTAGGTTTCATAACATTTGGTTGAGGCAAACTAAAGATAGAGAACAGAAACCAACGTTGGGACATACTGACGGACGGACAAGGGTTAACCTTAATGCCCCCTCCGCCACTGCGGGGGCATAAAAATATGTAAATATAACAATTGATTAAATTAGGCAAAATTTAAGAATGGCCATTGCACATGGTTGTCATAAAGGTTTGAGAATCAAAACAGTATACAATAGTTCGGACCAGCAAATTTTCCTCAGGGCCACAAGGATAATATTTTTGAGAACCATAAAAAAACGTGATTATTCTGCGGTATACAAATAATAATTCAGTTAGGTTTTAAAAAAAATAATAGACAAGCTGTCTTTTTCCACCATATACAATAGAAACATTGACAAATTCTTGCACAATTAATGTAGATCGTTGGTATATATTTCCTCAGATAGAACATGTAGAATTTGTATGCCCCCACTGTAGCAAAGGGGGCATTAAGTTGTACCCTTGTATGTAAGTACGTCCGTTCCAGAGTTATACCCTTATACAAATGGAAAAAAAATGCTGACTTTTTTGTTTCCGTTCTCTAACTTAAGTTTGCCACAACCAAATGTTTTGAAACTTATACACAATGCTTATTTCCATAAAATTCAGAACAGTTAGAATGTTATTGGTGTAACAGGTACTGTCAATAAGTTATGCCCCTTTAAAAATGGAAAAAATGCTGAATTTTCCGTTTCCGTTCTCTTTTTTTCGTCTGTCTGACATAGTTCATCTTACCCTGACCTCATTTTCTTAGAACATTGATAATGTTAAGTTAATATGATACTTGTATTAAAATCTTTACATAATACTTACAGAGTTTCAAAAGTAATTCAATTATAAATAAAACCAACCAGACATTTCAGGGAAAGTGTTCTTGTTTAGCAGATCTTAGTCTAGGGTTGAAGTTTTTAAAGCATCAATCTGTTTCAAAAACCAACAATGAGTTGCATTAAATTGTTACTGCAACTTCTTTATAGCCATTTTGAAAGAGAAAGTATCCTGAGCTATTTTTTTTTAAATGTTCATTAAGATTTGTTTTATAGATAATCATGTTATGCTCATTGTTGAAGGATATACGGTGATCTGTGGTTGTTTATTTCTATGTCTTTGCTCTCTCTGTTTGAGAGTTAATTGCCTCATTGACAATTACAACACATCCTCTTATCTTTATACATAGACTTACTAGTAATTAAGTTTTGGATTCAACTTTATTCTTTTTCACTGACAGCATCAGTCTTAGACACGACAACGGGTTATGCGTATTACCATATTTTTTTTTAAACTTCTGAGAAATCTTACATATAAGATTGAAGGGAGGGGGTACATATGCTTCCCTCAACTTAAGAAGTTGTGTTATGCTTAAATTCTTAAAATACTTAGTTCACAAGTAAATACAATGAGATACCACATTTCTTTCAACAAATTTTTGAAAGAAAAAAAAAATCGAAAAAAAAGGGGGGTGCACCATACCCAGAGTGATGATTTTTCATTTTGTACAAGTATATCTTCATTTATCATATATTCTCCTTTAAAATTAACAAATGTGTGTCAGAATTGCACATATAAATGGAATGTTTTAGCTTTTTAAGTTCAAAATTTTTGATTATTCATCTGATTGTTAATCTGAATTTTGGTGAAAATTGACAATTTTTGACTAAATTTTTTTTTTTAAAGAAAAAAAACCACACGACTTTCTTTTTATTTTCTGAATATATAGAATGTGGTCTTTCAAAATTTGTCAATGACATGTCATGGTATTGTTGGTCTTGGGAGATAAACAGATTTAAAATTTTAAAGTTTTTGAAATTTTTCATTTTCGAATTTTAACACATTTTTAAATGGTTGCTATGGAAACAAACTATTTAGTAAATTCACAATTTTAACGTTTTTATATAGTTTGGGGTTTTGTTTGTCAATACTATAAATATACATATCCTTTGTATTGATTAACTTTATCTCTATGGGACTTTAAATTCCCTTATTTTATATTTTCAAAAAGGGTCTTTTTTCACATATTCAGGCAAAATGTTGATTTGATGGTTACCATGGCAACGGGCATAATACAGGGAAAATAAAGACAGAATTTTGACCATCTACCAAAGTTCTTATGATATAGGGCAAAAAAAATTACTTCTGTGACATGCCATGAATCACCTTCTGCATGATTTTTACAAAGACCGGTACTTAATTATTATTCCTTATTCTAGAGTAAATTTATTTGAACTCCTGTTTTATAACTCAACTAGTTAACTGTGAAATAAATTAAATTATGAATATAATCTTAGGACTGTTCTATTTAAATATACACAGTACCGAGGGAATCAACTTGAAAAATGGATGTAACCAGCTAAAGATGCAATTTAGGATTTCTCATACCCCTTTGCAGTACAAAACAACTGCCACTATTTGTGATTTAGAAGTGCTTTCCCAGCATCAAATGTATGTTTTTATGGAACACCATGCTTAAATGTCAATACTTACAGGTCTTTCATTTGGATCGTTAAAATAAATCTTGATAACCACTTCAAATTCTCCCCATCCTGTCTCTGTAACTTCATATGGAGGCTTAGTTATTACTGTAAAAAAACAAAATTATAGATATCAAGCATAAACTATACTAGAAACTTAATAATTGCAGGGCATGTGATTTTTCAGGGATTTGTTTTCAATATTTCTGTTATTAATGGAGGAAATAATAATTAAATTAAAAAATTTACACTAGATACTGACAAAATTGTTAGGTATGTGATTTATCATGTTTATGTGTTTTTGTTTATTTTCAAAATTTCCATTGCCTACTGATAAAAATGAGTACTGTAAATTCAGAAATAATTGTGTATATTTATTTCTATGATTGTTGGACATGCAACAAAACATGCAAATTGTGAGTTTAATTATCATGATTATTTCAAATTTCAGAAATGCTGCACTCAAATAAAATCTAAAATGCAGGTTATATTTTTGCAACACCTATCTTGTTGCAAATTTTGCAATAATAAAATGCATTGCAAAAAAAATCTGAAAAAAAGTAACAAGATTCTTATGCTGAAGGAGTTATATGGAACACAATTTGCATCTTATATATATTTGTCATTTCCAAATACTAAATGGTATTGAATCATTTCAGCTACAGGACATTTCAATAAGGTATCAACAAAAAATATTCTAACTTGTTTAGGGGGATTTAAACACAATTCAAGTTTTCTTTTATAATTAAGAATGAATTGAAACTTAGAGCTTTTTGTTAGGTGCTTAGTCATGTCTGTAACAATATCAGAAGTTAAATTGACAATATGAGATAAATTATCAAATATGACCTCCAAATCAAACAATCTAAAAAAGTATTAACCATTAAAAATGATATAAAACATTTGTTTCTCAATTTATAACAATTCTATGTCATCACATATCTAAGCTTAACGCTATTATAAGTTTTGCAGTATTTTAAAAATAGTATAAAGCAATCTTGTTTTTTTTATCAATTGCAATTATAATAATGACAGACATTTATTGTGAACCCAATGAAATTTTCCACAGTGTCATCTGCTCTTGGTCTAGGTATTTACACTTTTGTCTGTTCTATTGTCTCATTGAATAAATACAATAGCTACTGCTGTTCTCTGTGTACCTCGACAAAGAGCAGATGACTCTGTGTAAACTTTCATTTGATTGGCAATATCACAATACTGTATTTGGTCATGCATAGTCTGAATTTTTTTACATAAAATATGCAGGGGTTAAGAAGTTTTGTTAAAGCTCACAAGCCCAGGGCTTATTGGTAGCAGGATTTTACTAGCTTTATTGGAAGAACTAATAGCCCAACAAAACTGACCTACTAGTCCGAGTATGCCTGATAAATTCAGACTTTACTGCAATATACAATGAATTCTATAAACTTAACAATTTTTATCCGTTGTACAGTAGATTTTTTCAAATTGGATACCCAAAACTTACAGCAAAAACATATCCCATTAGTAAAAGTCAGGTTTCTGCTGTGAAAAGGGATTCACATTTATATTGCAATAAATTATTCATAAGGAGGTACAATCTGGTTACATTATATTTCTCTGGTTACATAAGCAATGTACAATACCCCCTGTACTGAAAAATCGATATTGAAAGTACGGGATCCTTATACAAAATCAGTTCAAATTCTGGAAATCCCAGATGACGTAGTCCAATCTGATTGGCTAAGATATAATAGTGATTAAGGGATTTTCCACTTTCTATTTTGGAAGCGCCAAGAATTTTTTGTTACTAGTCCGTCAGGCATATTGGGTTACAAGTTTTGGTTGCCCGAGGCCTAAAGACTGTAGTGTTGCGTGTCGGGCTAGTGGATTTTTTAACCCCTGATATGTAATTGTTATAAGGGGTGCTGATAATACACAATTTTAGAAGGTGTTCGATTTTAAGGGGATGAAAAGGGGTGAAGACTATACATAACTGCATACTATACAGGGCCGAATACGGTATTTACCTCTGTTACAATTAGGATAACTGTCATGTAGTTTGAAATTTATTTTCTTCACATAAGCTGACATGTCCTGAAAAGAGAAATAGATATCTTTCTATGTTGTGATGTTACACTATTGTGTCAGATAAGGGTGAAGGTTTGGTACCATAAAAACCTTTAAGTTGTTTGCACCCGTCCCAAGTCAGGAATCGGATGTTCAGTAGTTGTTGTTTGTTGATGTGGTTTTTTTACTATTTTAAAGTAAAAAAAATGATTTCTTTAGTGTGATGATCACTGATGATCAAGATGTGTCATAAATGTATTTTATTATAAAAAAAAATTATAGAAAAAGGTCTACATTCAGTTTATCATATATGTTTTTATATACCATGTATACATATACATGTAGTATGTTTTAGTGGCGAAACAATTTTGTACTCTCAGATCTGCACCTAGTGTCTTTTTGTTGTTGGGATGTACAAGTACCCGGCCACGTTCACTTGTATTTTTGTCCATCTGATGAGTTATGCCTTTTTCAACTGATTTTTATAGTTCGTTCTTACATTAAACTGTTATACCACTGTCCCAGGTAAGTGGAGGGTTTGGATATCCCTCTAACATGTTTAACCCCACCACATTATGTATGTATGTGCCTGTCCCAAGTCAGGAGCCTGTGATTCAGTGGTTGTAGTTTGTTTATGTGTTACATATTTGTTTTTTGTTAATTTTTTGTACATTAATAAGGCCGTTAGTTTTCTCGATTGAATTGTTTTACATTGTCATTTTGAGGCCTTTTATAGCTGACTATGCTGTATGGGCTTTGCTCATTGTTGAAGGCGTACGGTGACTGATAGTTGTTAATTGCAGTGTCATTTTGGTCTCCTGTGGAGAATTGTCTCATTGGCAATCATACCACATCTTCTTTTTATATATATATGTATATAAATATTCAACATTATCTATCGAAAAAGTCCTCATGAAAGAAAATTTAGTTATTCTGATTTAATCAGCAAATATCATTTAATAGAACTACACTAAGCTTGGATTAAAGGACTTTCTTAACCAATTGTACTGTATCTATATGTCTTATTCACAAACCTCATTTTTAAATGGTTTAACATATACTGTCCACTGATGGGTGTGGCCATCTTCCTCCCTCTTCTTTCCAAAATATCTGGCAATATTCCCATAAATAAGGGGCTTCACAATTGTTACTCCCTGTAATTATCATCATCAAGTTATATTTGTCATACTACATTGTATTTCTGTCTTTTAACAAAATATCTTATTTTCTATTTTCTATCTGTGTCCCCAATGCTCTTCAATTTCTTACTGTATTTGGTTTGTTAATCTTTTTTTATTGAGTGTCACTGAATAATCATTTTAAGGCAAATCGCCCGTCTCAGCCTTACAAATTTTAATCATTTGTGTATAATGACTTAAGTTGTTCCCAGACATGCCAGACAGACTTCATGTTTTCACCTTATTTTAGACTTATATATAAGTTTGAATCTCCTTTTTAGTATCTTCACCTCTCCTTCACATGTTCCTTTATTTTTTCTACTTGTTTATCATTAATTTGAGACATGATCTACATGTACACAGGTCTTTTTATTATAATATTTTGAAGTGTTAAAGGACAAGGTTCACTAATGGCACAATATGGCCTTAAATATCAACTATTTCATTAAACACCAACATGACCAAAAAGGTCATGATTTGATTTGTAAATGGGTCTATTTTAAAAGACTTAATGCTAAATAAATCAGTTCTTTTCAAAAAAGTACATAATATTCTCCAAAGTAGGCCCATTTTGGTAAAACATGGTGATTTAGTGCAATTTTCAGACCTAAAAGCTTTAGGAAAACATTGGCCGCCACCTACGATCCAAAATGTTTTTAAGCCAAAAGATTTCAATTTTGATATAGAATTCATCAATATAAAGACTTTTCAGATCGTGGATGGAGGCCAAGGTTAATTATTCCAAAAACAATTAAAATTGTGGAAAAAATTGCCAAAATTGACGTAAAATACAAATAATGTATACTTCAGGGGTCATAGCTTCATAAATTTTAAAGGAAGGTGCCAATAAAATATGTTTTTGTATTGATAGTATTATCACAAGTATTTCTATGCAAAATTTGTAATTTATTGGCCCCATTTTAAAAACGTCAAAAATTTAGGGCCAATTTTAACCCTTCGTGAACCTTCTCCTTTGAGATGCTTTGTATAGAATGTACATGAATAAATACCTTGACTCTACCTCCTGAGTCTGCACCATACTCTGCCATCTTTAGCAAATTCTGAAAATAAAATGAAGACAGTAAATGGACGATTTACAGTTTCGGCATTCATAGGTATGTCTAACATGTCTACTATTCTATTTTTTCTAATCTGAAACAAATCTTTACCAAATATACATGATCTATTAAATCATCTGAAAAATTAAAGAATAGAGAAAAATTATCTGAAAAATTAAAGAATAATGCATGAAAGAACCCATCAGGGCCCTTTTTTATGGGAACCAGGACCAGTTTGTACTGTTACAATAGTTAATTCTTTTCCACTTATAATCAGAATTTTAATTTTGTTTCAATCTAAATGTGTACATGTATAAATGTACATTTGACATTTGCTTCCATTATCAGTTGTGAACTTGACAAAATTTAAGCTACTGAGTTAACAACAGTTTTCAGGAGGACAAACTCTGGCATTGTACAAAACAAAAAGAAACAAGGACCTTTTTCTGGTAAATATCAGGACAACCTTGTCTTGCTTGAGTCAAGCAAGACAGCCTGGATTTTTGAGTCAAGCAAGACAGCCTGGATTTTTGAGCCAATTACCTTGATTTTACACATGCAACACTAAAAACTTGACAGTGCAACTAGGATTTTTTTCTAGCCCTAGACACTTGATTTATGGTACATGTTTCTCATTCGAAACAACTTTGCAATTGTACAAGTTGACTTTTAGTGGTACAAGTTGATATGTTACAACATGTACGAGTTACTTTCTTTTTGCAAGTAGTACATGTAGGTAGGAAATTGTTACCGTTTGGAAAAAAGTGCATGGTTTTCCTTATATAGATAGAATGCGGGTCTGTTCGCACCCATTCATGTTCGTGCCCAGTCACGTTCACACCCTTCCTTTTTGCACCCAAAGCCCGTTCGCACTTTACACGTTTGCGGCTAATTTTTTTTATTGGTTTTGTGTTCAATGACTTTGTAATCAAGTTTTGGCAAGTGTATTCCTTTAGGTATAATTTGTTGTCATAATTGAGACGTTTTTTTTTATGTTGAATGAATCTTAATGTCTCAAAAATATAAATTGAGATAACGTTTTTGGTGTGTTGAATAAATCTTAATCATATTTTGGATTGTGTATTGCTATAACTTTATATCATTGTTTCAAAATAAAGTGAGATTCTGAAGTTTTTTTTGTCAAGCTGTCACAGTAAAAACAATTATCTTTTGTGTTTTTCATTTAAAATCTTCAATTTTTAATTATACCAAGCTTAATATATGCAGTATTTACATCAAAGCAATTTAAACTACAATCATGATTTTCAAATTATTTCATTGTATTTAACTAGAATTTGTTTTAAAATTCAGTGCGAACGTGTAGGGTGCGAATGTGCAAATGTGTAGGGTGCGTAAGTGTATTAGGCCCTGATACCATATACATGTACATGATATAGATAAAGAGAGGTGCATGCAGGGTTAAGTTTCTAACATTCAGCCCCAGGATTGAGAAAAGGAATAGTCGGAATAATTATGACTTCTTGAAAGACTTTTTTATTTTTTTGCTTTGACGCATTCCTCACAGGACACATAGCAAAAAAATAAAATAGCCTTTCAAGACGTCATAATTATTTGGACTCTGAAGCCTAGGTAAGAAATACATTGATTTTCCAGTTAGATAATAGAAATCATTGAAAAACAGATGTAATTTATTCAAAATGCAGTGTGATATATATTGATTCCTTAATAGTTAACAGCTATTTTTATCTTACAACTTTATCTGTTTATTTGTAAACATTAATCATTATTTATTAGGTTTGTGTGTATGTTCCAGACCATATAAGTATTTTAATTTGGACCGTATGCGTTCTTTTTCAAAATACTCATACGGTCGGACCGTACGCGTACGGTCTGACTGATATTAGCATGATTAGAAAGTTGGTCAAGTTCATTAGATACAAATGCATATAGCAGATCAACATAACTTAACGCTCAAATTAATATTAAAAAGTTCAATGGTAATTGAAACAAAAACTTTATATTTTAACTATTTAAAAAATTCACGCTAATAAATCTGTTAATCTCTTGTATTTAGCATGTCGATCAGTAATACATGAATTGAATCTGATCACTGAAATTGAAGATACACTATGTATCGTAAGTAAACATAATGTGGAAGGACAATTGTTTTAGAATATTTAGCAACTTTACAAATAAATGCAAATGCAAAGAAACATGCATGAACTGCAAACATGTAAACGAAAACAATATAATATTACGTTACTTGTGGTAGCAAGTGCCACCTTGGGCGAGAGTACCAAAACAGGATTCAGATATACAATTAAACAAATATTTAATTTCAATTGTTCGTTTGTAGAATTGTATCAATTACCTATGATTGTGTTAAGAACAGGAGAAAACAGTGGAAACCTATTTCATACCGTTCGTCAATAAAAAAAAAAAAAATCATGTATTCGTTACAAGCGCTTTAGTGAATGCGATGCATATGCCGAAAGTTTAGCTATTAACCGAAATATGACAATAAAAAACAAAGCACCACTGAAGGTGCCAATAACATGAGAACAAATTTAGTCAAATTAATAAATATATATATGATCAAATGGGGAAATTCATAGATCGAGAAATCGGGAATAACTTAACTGTAGAAATATTATAATATTCATAAACTGTAAACTCGTAACAAATGTAACATCAACTTGTCTAAAAGTTTACACAAAAAACAAGTTTTTTTTTTAGAAAAGCTCCTTTTTAGAAGGAAAATTTTGTCATAGAAATATTGGAACTTGCTCACTTAGATTCCCTGTCTTTAATAAAATTATCAGACAATTTTTGTCATCCTCAGTCAATATTTTATTTTCATGAAGACACAAAAAGAATTCCACTAAAAGTCCCAAACTGTCTATTTATTAATATTAGAAAATTATTTTTTATATGAAAAAATGATTTATTATTAATATAAAAAAAATGATTTTTTAATATTAATAGATAGGAACTATTTTTTAATATTAATAAATCGAATATTTAATATTAAAAAATGATTTTTTAGTATTAAAGAATAAAACCTATTTATTAATATTTAAAAATGACGATTTTTTAATATTATAGGGTTATTGCATGAATATTGGGGAATATTGTCCCGAGTAGAATTTTATATTGCACGAGCTTGCGATATATTCTACGTGGGACAATATTCCCCAATATTCATGCAATAAAAAGTAAAAACACAAAAATACTGAACTCCGAGGAAAATTCAAAAAGGAAAATCAAAAATCAAAAGGCAAAATCAAAAGTCCAAACACATCAAACGAATGGATAACAACTGTCATATTCCTG
Source organism: Mytilus edulis (assembly GCA_019925275.1). Taxonomy (NCBI): domain Eukaryota; kingdom Metazoa; phylum Mollusca; class Bivalvia; order Mytilida; family Mytilidae; genus Mytilus; species Mytilus edulis. The sequence continues at coordinate 23,725,844 of CM034359.1, read as the reverse complement.
ACTTGGTACAGGCATTTTCTAATGTAGAAAATGGTGGATTGAACCTGGTTTTATAGCTAGCTAAACCTCTCACTTGTATGACAGTCGCATCAAATTCCATTACATTGTCAACGATGCATGAACAAAACAAACATACTCAAAGAGTAAAAATGTCAAAAATAGGGGTACAACAGTCAATATTGTGTTATCATCTTAATATCACTACATAAACAACAAATGTAACAAAGTAGCACAAAAAGGCATACATCAAATTTAACATTCTCATTTTGCTTTTCTTATACGGCTGAATTTATCTATGTTAAGTCTACCCATAAATGAAAGAAGGTTTTCATTACTGGTGTAAAATTGCGCGTTTGAAATTCGCACAGGTAGACATAAAAATAATTTTGTCGTATGACGGCATACATAAATGCAGATTCACGTAAAGTAGATATAACAAAAAACAGACTTACAGTAAAAATAATAAATAAAATAATGGTGTGGTTCAAAGTATGACGGGACACATAAGTACAGTTTCACGTCAAATACGGCTGAATTTATCTATGTAAAGTCTACCCATAAATGATAGAAGGTTTTCATTACTGGTGTAAAATTGCGCGTTTGAAATTCGCACAGGTAGACATAAAAATAATTTTGTCGTATGACGGCATACATAAATGCAGACTCACGTAAAGTAGATATAACAAAAACCAGATTTAACAGTAAAAGTAATAATAATAAATAAAATAATGGTGTGGTTCAAAGTATGACGGGATACACAAGTACAGTTTCACGTCAAATGTATATCATAAAAAACAGACTAAACAGAAAAAGTAGTCTTATTGAATAAAATAGTTTAGTCATTCATAGTATGTCAAGATCCTTAAGTAAAAGTAATATCAATAAATGAAATAATTTTGCCGTTCAAAGTATGTTGTTTTACGTAACCAGAGTCACTTCAAATGAATATCTAAAATAGACATATAAAAGAATACTATAATACGTAATTAAGATGATAACAAACGTCAGTACGCAAAATCTATACTTCAAGACCATCTTGTATTATTTGTGAAGTTGATACGGAATATTTATCAACAAGTTCTGGGTATCTTCCGGTGAACTTTTTTAGAAAAAGGACGAGACGTTCTTTGACATACCCCTGGTTCATCAATTTTCTGCTCAGACACTGGTGACGTTTTACAAAGTCTGAATAGGAGCTGCAAGCTCTTGAATACCTAATAAGTTGGGAAATGTATATTCCATATGCAGGTGAAGTTGGTATATTACTACTAAGGTGGGGGAAATTGATAATTTCAAAATTAAAATCGTCTCGTTTGTCATAGATTCTGGTATTGAGATGACTGTGTATGTCAAATTCGAGGTATAAGTCTAAAAATGAGGCAGAGGAAGCCGTGTCTGTGGTCTCTTTAATTTCTAGTTCTGGTGGGTATATTAATGGAATCCAATCAGAAAAGTTCGGATTGTTAATGGAAAGAACATCATCAATATATCTGAAAGTGAAATTAAATAACCTGGCTTCTTTGATCTTCTTGTTTTTGACAAGTGTCTGAAGGAACTCCGATTCATATGAAAATAAGAAGAGGTCGGCAAGGAGAGGCGCACAGTTCGTTCCCATAGGAATGCCGACAATTTGTTGAAAAAGTCTACCTCCAAATTCAACAAATATGTTGTCAATAAGAAACTCCAGCATACTGATCACTTGTTCCTCTGTGTAGTATGTTTTACCCTTTTGTTCCTTATTAATAAAATATGCCTTATGGTATCCCAAAGTGATAAATTTATAGCGTATGCTACCATTTTTATGATGAAAAGCATTGTGAATTATTTCTTTTAGACGGGTTTTCAATTTCACATGGGGAATGGTTGTATACAAGGTTGAAAAATCAAAAGTTTTAATAGAACTAATTTCAGAAAAAGACCGAGATTTAAAATTATCCAGAAGTTCTTTAGAGTTTTTCAGAATCCACATATGGTTAATACCACTACGTGAGTAAACAGTTTCACAGTATATCTGAAGACCCTCTTTAACTGCGGACAGAATTTTAGTCAATCTAATGGACAATTCTTTAGTAGAACAAGCAGATGAGCCGGCAATGTACCGTTGTTTGTACGGAATTTTGTGAAGTTTAGGTATCCAATACAAACAAGGTAAGTCCTCCGATTTGTTGTTCAATGCAATGTTCATAGAAGCCATGAAGGACTTATGATTCGCCAAAATCTCATCCTTGTCAAATGATATGTTTTTGTATGTGGGATTACCTGAGTGTTCATTTATTCCTAATTCTTTTATAAGACACTCGTAGTAATACGATTTACATACAAAGACAATATTATTTGAAGCTTTGTCCGCAGGAACAACAACATACTTATCTTGAAGAGATGATAGACATTTCACAGCCTCTTTGTCACTGAAAATGGACTTAGGTCGATCATTCACACAGTTTTTCAACTTATGAATGCGACGTTTTATCAGAGACCTGATTGTTTTGACCCATTCTGACAAAGTGTCCAGTTGCACTTCTTCTCGCTTAGCCCATGCTCTGGCGTAGTTCTCAATGGAATCCATAATTATTTTGAAGTTATGGTTCCAATTGATGTGTTGGGGTTCTCTAAACTTAGGACCACGAGAAATCACCTTTCGGAGATTTTCATGTTGAATTATGTTTAGATCCCCAGTAATAACATGGCCAGAGGGGCTGTAATTGTAAGGCGAGTAACCCTTTTATTGTATAGCAATATAATATTTGAAAGTAAAAATTAGCAATATAATATTTGAAAGTAAAAATTAGCAATATAATATTTGAAAGTAAAAATTGGTTTAAACTAAGATTTTGTCGTTGATGACGTCATGCATTTTGAAGAGTTATTGCACTAGTGCAATAATATAATTTATTGCACGCTAACTTTTGGTTACTTTCTGTTGCAAATAATATATTGCTATACAATAATAAAAAAATATTTATTAATATTAAAAAATCGATTTATTAATATTAAAAAATAGGGAATAAATTCCACAACGGCTTGCCATAGACTGCACTGTTATAAGAGATACTTTTTTAAAATAAAAATGCTTCATAAAATTTATATACCACTCCTGTGTGATTTTTTTTTAAATATGATTTTTCAAGTGTGGACACAAATCAGTGAGGATAGTATGTTTGGTGTTTTCTGTCAAAAAGGAGTTCTCTATTTTTTCCCATAGGGTTCTATATAAAACCGTGATACATAATGAACGCCAACCTGAGCCAAACACTAAACATTAGCAATATTATTTATTTGATATTTAGTTTTGATGTTCAAGACTGTCATGGAGGAGACACCAAATGATTATGATAAAATATGCTTCACATCTTTGATTTTGGATAGTTAGGAGAGAAACACATAAGGTTCATTTCTGCATGATGTGATTAGAATGCATGCATGTACTTATTGTATGGTTCTATTTATTTTAATTTGAGAAGAATCTACCGAGTATCATAAGTATAAGAAATTCGTTCAAAAGTCGAAATTGCTGGTTTTAAAGCTAATGCCTGACTGATGCTTGGGTCTAGATGAGCTAGAAAGTAAACTTCTGGTTTTTTTTTTCGGTTTTTTTTATATAAGTTTTATCTTCGAAAATGTTATTGCGATACAGTTTATATTGATTGATAAGTTCCAGGTAAATGATTATTTTCAATATTGTTTTGTTCCTGATGCATTGGATCTAGATGTTTCCGCATTTATGCATGTTGATTATTTTGTCCATTGCAGATTCTAATGCAATTTGGATGTAACAATTGTTTTCATTGGCTAAAAGTTGCCGTCAAATCCACAGTTGACCAGGCGTAACTAAGGAGGGACCCGCCATTTTGAATTGATGAATCAACAAAATTTAATGTTCGATTACTTCTATATAATCAAAAATAAAACAACACCTACCTCGAATTCATTTTTTCAAGTTTTATCGTATTTTTTCTTTTTGTAATGCATTAGAATCGGAATAACAGTACTGTAGTTGAAGAGTTGCCACCGTCAATTTTGATTTCACGGTCGCAAATCTCCGTTTTACTGTCTTCGCTACGCGTCGCCAGTAAAACTGCATTTTCGACCGTCAAATCTACAATTGACGGTGGCAACTCTTCAATTACAGTACTGTTATTCCTTAAACAGTAATATACAAAAAGAAATGAACAACTCCACTTCATACAAGGGTGTTTCCCTTGTAGTCTTGATTTCTTTACTCAAGTGACTTATTTATATAGCTCAGTAGTCAGTACTTATATGTATTGACATGCATTGTCATTGATATGGTCATAGTTATAAGTCAACTGTTTACAACACTTAATTTTTTCGAAATACTACCAAAGCTTGTCTACGATAAAAATATATTCCCTTGGTTGTATTTGTGAAAACCTTACAGAATTTTTGATCCTCAATGCTCTTCAACTTCGTACTTTATTTGGGCTTTTTGACTGTTTTGGATTCGAGCGTCCCTGATGAGTCTTTTGTAGACGAAACGGGTATTTGAAGTACACAATTGTAAACCTGGTATCATTAATTGATGAGTTTATTTATCATTTGATGTTGTAGATTAAAATTTGGACGACGGCCCCAAATGTTTTATAGAGTAAACAAACCATACATATAATGTGTCAGAAGATGGGGCGAGGATGAAATTGGGGGGGGGGGGGGGAAACCAGTACAGGAGTTTTGAGTCTAAAAAAGGCAGAATGAGACACTTTGCAAATAAAGGCAGAATGGCAATTTAAAATAAATTAATTATGAACATGCAGCACCCAAAAGAGAGAAAAATAAAAAGGCAGGACAGAACTTACAACTTATAAAAATGCAGGACAAAATATTATGTATACCCGCACCAGCAATGAATGCACGGGGGAGTGTTATGCCGAATGACGTCAGAGGGTCTGAATCCTAGGTATTAGATAATGGACCGTCATATGGTCACTTTCGTTCTGATAATGCTTGCTTCCTGTCATCGTTAATACTATGCTCGATCAGTACTTTATCATCGCGGTTAGCAGGCTGCCAAACTGAAAAACCTTGCCATAAAAGCAGCCGAGTCCAGACAGCAAGGAAAAGAGCAAAATAGTTAAAAAAAAAACAAAAAAAAAAACATAACAACTCACATAAACCAAGATGGCCGCCTACCAAAATGGCACCTTCCCCTGTTTCTGACCAACTGCAGAAAATATTGAAATGTTCACCAATCGTCTCCGGGCACGAGCCGACCATGCGAGAGCTGTATAGCCAGTCAAGGTCGTTGAAAACTTCCATCATCATGACTGTTTCCTTCCAGAGTGATGATCATTATATCATCGTCTTTTTATGAATCTTAAATTGAATTAATTACTGTTATAAACCGGTCTTATGAATAAGATTTAATACCGGTAATAGGTGAAATAACAATTTATGCCTATACATTGATAAACCATTATATAAAAGGTTATATCGAATACAGGTGCTGAATAGGATATTAATTAAGGATTTGATGACACTAAGGACAATAAATTCGTTTTATTATAAACAAAGTGACAGCGTTTATGGTTTACAAACACATAAACAAAATAATGAAAAAGAGTTCAGCAAAACGAGGAAAAATAACAAAAAATGACAAAATAATTATGGTATAAATAAATAGAATAGAATTATATAAAATCAGTACATTGTAACTGAAATGAACAAAAATGAAACATGTCAATTTACTTATGGATCATTACAAATTGGAATTCTTGCTGTAGCATTAAGCTCAATTTCATTTTGTATAAATTGCTTTGCTTTATTTATATTAGCTAAATCCAAAAAGATTGTTACACAAATAAAAACGTTTATAAGCCACATCGCTTTGTCAGATGCCTTGCTTGGTATCGCAATCTTTTTACCAGGAATAATAAATTGCTTCTGTGTCCATATTTCTGTAATTTGGATAATAACCATATCGCGTACTATAACGACAGCTTCATACCTATTTACGACAACTTTAGCGATAGAGCGATTAATTTCTGTCGCATTTCCAAATGCATATCTTATGAACATCACAGACGAGAAAGTAAAACATGTTTGCTATGGTATATGGATATTTACAGTATGTCTTCTGGTGCTAGCAATTGCGTCGCTGTGTCAGGAACATTATCACATGATTTTGGAAGATGTTTCGGATATTTTTGCCTGTATTGTTTACCTAATAATGGCTGTGAGCTTGACATCTTCTTCCATTTTATTATATCGATCTGGACAAAGCCAAATTAAAAAAATGGCTTTTAACTTCTATCCGAGGAAGAGGAAATTCTTTCAGCAACATTATGGAAAGACAATTTCAATTCTAATAGTATGTTCTCTCATGGTGTTTTGCACGCTTCCTGGTTTTGTTTTAACAGTGATTGAGATTATAGATGACGATGTTTATATACAAAGCAAACATCTGCTGGCATATCCGATGAAAATCCTGGCATTTATGCAGCATATAGTAAACCCCTTCATATACATATTCAGATTTGAAGAGTGCAGGAATATTGTGAAATTGTATATACCTTGCATAAGCAGAAAGTCGAAAAAACCAGTTATTACTTTTATAGATGCGTAGGTTGTATTTATGTTTGTAAAAAATGAACAAGACTGTGAAATGTTTTCATGTGGTTTTTAATATTAAATCCAACTGTTGATTCAAAAGGGCAGATGTGATATGGGACATTAATAGTCATAAAATCAAATGTTTTAAAGTTTTCTTATTCAATTGTTAGAATCAAAGTAAATGCATTTTTTTTTCTTAAAATAAGTGTTTTCGCGAGTTATAAAGCCATGAAAAAACAGTAACTTCAATATGATTGCCAAATTGCACAAAATGAGTATCGTTTAGCGCCCACAAGCCGATATATAATAACAAGGGCTCACACGTATATTTATTTAGAATCTACTATATAGTATAAAATGTTTTGAGGATTCTTGTTCAATATGTTTATTTGGCTAACATCTTATTTAGTTCATGAACATTTTAGTATGACGCCAAATATTATGATTTTATGTTTTTGATTTCTAGAAATAAAACAAATAATACATGAGTTATTGTATAATACACATTTTCATTTTCTGTTTCGGACTAACCCAGTCATTAAAAACCTTACTTAAAACGTATAACCTCGCATTCGACATCGGAACCGGTCGGGACAGGAATGACAAATTCGATGCCTTTAGTAGGGTGAAAGAAAGCCTCACTCTCTACACAACTAAATAAAACACCTTTTAGAAATAGCTGAGGGATCTGTAGGTGGCCTGTTGCAATGTAAAATGTTTGCCTTTATCTTACACACCCTTATTTTGTTGACAATTCAAATTTCCCATCTTTCGCCCCATTCGGCCCATTTTTCAGAATCTTCCTATTGTATAAATAGTGTATTTTTCATATTATGCATTTACCATTGGGCGTTAAGTAAGCAACAATCTATCATATCAGTCGATCATTTTACGCCATCACGAGTTGGTTGACCGTTTAACAAATGATATCGGATATGTTCCTTACGTCCTAACTACAATCCCCTTCCCTTTCATGAATGCGACCTACCGAATTAGACTATTTACCGGATTTGTTATAACATGAACAACACGACGGGTGCCACATGTGGAGCAGGATCTGCTTACCCTTCCGGAGCACCTGAGATCACCCCTAGTTTTTGGTGGGGTTCGTGTTGCTTATTCTTCAGTTTTCGATGTTGTATCATGTGTACTATTGTTTGTCTGTTTGTCTTTTTTCATTTTTAGCCATGGCGTTGTCAGTTTATTTTCGATTTATGAGTTTGACTGTCACTCTGGTTTCTTTCTTTCCTCTTTTACAAGACTGAGTAATCTTCACAACATTAGTAGGCTTGAACAAGGCCGTAACTAGGCATCTTATTTTAGTGAGGCAAACAAATTGAGCCGAGCGAAGCGAGCCGAAGCTAGGAGAATTTTTTTTTTTGGAGGGTATGAAATTGATGGTGCAACATCCTGCATTCTAGGCATTTTAAGAGAGTTTGATAATGTTTTGAATTTGGACACTTTTATATAAATTCTTCATATTTTAAGAATTTTATTAACACCAAATTTTATTTAAATTTATATGTAAGATAATCATCCAAATATCACTGATTTAAGTCAGCTGCCAGAACATAGAACAAAAATCGATTTAGTAGAGTTTGCCAAAATTTTCTATTGCCGGTTCAGTCAAATCGTTTCAGAATCATAATTTAGTCTGCTGATATCCTTATCGCGATGAACATGGAGCATGGCAAGACCGCACAATTTCTCGCCACTCATGCATGCTCTTTTCCAGGGCAGTCTGTGTTTCTAAAGGTAGCATATTATCATCAACACAACGATCAATGTCTTCTACCAATTCCTTCTCCATCAGCAATTCGGTAGCAATCGGTAGTAGCAGTTGTCAACGGCTTGCAAAAGGGAATTAAGCTTTCCTGTAAGCACCATCATACAGTCGCAGTTACAAAATATTTAACTCGCTTTTATGCTGACAAAGAGTAGGGATAGAATGAGATAAGATACATGTATATGATTCTATTTATAGACTAATTATATATAATATGGGTACAGGAGAATTGGAATGGAGTTTTTGACGTTTACATGTAGGTCCTTAATTTCAAATTATTTCTTGAAATAGTTGGTGGTATTTTAGTTCCAGAATCTATAAATTTAGGGGTTAGAGGTTTGAGGTGTCCGATTCCGAAACCCCGAATATAAAGAAACGAAATTCCGTTGTCCCGAATAAATAAAGATAAAATCCGTTGTTAAAGGTTCTATCGTTCCTTAATCATATCAAATTGGAATATGGGATATTCTTTCAATTTTTAAGGTTAAAGAAACATGAATAAAAACTAATCCCTGCATGTTTCATATTATATATTTTATCTATATGTAAAGAGAAATATTAAAGTTCGTGAAATGAATACGCAGACAGGACTGCCCCCTTGCGATGCCCAGTACTTGTTTAGTCAAAAGTTGGTTAAACAGAGAAATAAATACGCAGACAGGACTGCCCCCTTCCGAAGACCAGTACTTTATTTGTCAGTCTACTTATCGTTTTTGGATTGTTCTAATAAAGTTATATGCAATACTCAGACTCTGTTCACAAAAAAATAGTTTACTAGAATTATTCCTTCTTTACCTTCAGTGTCGCTTTTCCTTTCTCTGCAAGAGCCTGTTTTTTACAAGAGATCCATGATGATTATCGTTACTAGGTTGATGTAATCGAGAAACATCACCCATTGAGATGCTGAGTTATATACAGGAAGAATAGTTTAAAAGGAATGATGACAAGTTATAGAAATTAAGGTTGAGACAGAACAACAAATGACGATAATATTTATATATATGTATAAAAAAAGAATCAGTGTCGAACTTTAAGTGAGGCATTGCCTCACTTGCCTCAAGGGTAGTTACGGCCTTTACCTTTTTTTATAAACTCATAAATTTACTTGATAAGTATTCCCGCCCTCTCCCAACCATGCAAAGCAGATGATATCCAAATGCCCATCATAAGACAGAAATTATCAGCCTTGCCGATCCCCAAAATGTATATGGAAGATTTATATACTTTATATCTTAGTCAGTGGGCAGATCAGCACTGCATCTATTGATAGACTTCCAGTGACTTCCTTGGAAATGCAAAATGCTCGGATGCCCACTTTTACAAAACACTTTCTTATCAATTTCAATGGCACGTTCTTAAAACGTCCCAAAAAGACTCAATCTCATGTCAAAATGAATTTGTTCTGCATAACATTAATTCTTTCGTTTTATAACCGCCAAGTATTTGATATATCGTCAGTCATAGAATGGTTTCCTCGTTCGTGAAAAATGTTTGATATCTATGAAATGCTAATAAAATGACCTCTACTATTTGAATTGTGGTAAGTGGGAGGTAGGTTGAAGATGTATAGTTTTAATATAGCAGCTAACTACAAATTGCTAACATGATTCGTAAAACCAAGAGTAGTTCTTTTTATTTAGTAATGCTGATTAAAAATCACCCTTATCAATATCGTAATTGTTCGATTGTAATTGCCGCTTAAAAAATGTTGTGAAAATCAAGCCTTTGGTATATTAAGAGCATAGAGGATGTTCATGCAGACAGTCTCATTCTTACATTAGTTTAGTGATTCTATTACTTCTAACTGATAGAATTTGTCTGAATAAACGTCAATATATACGTTACATTAGAGTGCAAAGAAATCGGTCGACACTTTTGTGGGAGTTATTTTTTCTTTGAGATGTAAAATACAAGTCTACTAGTCTTTTTTCGCTCCCATGCTTTCGTCTTTAAATATATATCAATGAAATTAGATTGATTGGAAAACGAACTAAATTTCGCCTGAAACTATCTTGACTTTCTACTTTTCATTTATGTGCAAAACAGGAAGGAAATGCGCAGTTCAAAAATGAGGAAAACGTTTTTTTAGCCAACCAGGATTGTTTAATGCTAGACAATCGGGGATGGTTTTGATTTAGCTATCGTTATGAGGGAAATTGCAAAAGGAAATCACTACCAAGAGGTTTGTCACCATAAACAGCCAAATTGAAGTTCTTTTTTACAATATAAGGTATGTTTGCTGATGCGTTAATCGGTAGAAAATGCATGCAAGCAGTGGTTGTCGTTACTTCGTGTCGTTTGTTTTGTAATAAATTATGTCGTTTATTTTCTAGTTTAAATTCCTTTTACATTTTTCATGTCGGGACCTTTTACAGTCGACTGTTAGTATGATTATTTCATTGTTGAAGGCCCTACGGGTACCTATAATTATTAATTTCGACTTCATTTGAACGTCTGCCAATCAAACCAAATCTCTTTATTTTTTAAATATATTTCAAGTTTGTGATTCGGCGTTCCGCGTCGTGTGTCTAATACACTGTCTGTAGTAAAAAGAAACATTTATTGATGGAAAAATGAGGGCTTAAAAGAATACCAAGTCAGGAATATGACAGACGATACGATTGATGTGTTTGAGCTTTTAATTTTGCCATTTGATTATTGACTTTCTGTTTTGAATTTTCCTCGGAAGTCGGTATTTTTGTTATTTTACTTTTTTTTTGTATAACTCAAGACTTTATGAAGTGCTAAGTAATTCCATACATTTCATGCAAGGCAATGCAATTAAAAGCGAAAGTAGAAAAATGATAAACAACGTTACCACAGTGGTTTATTCCCGTTTGTCCCATTTTTTTAAATTTTAGAGTTCTGATTGTCCCACATGAAAAGTTCTGATTGTCCCACATTATTTTATGTAGTAAAATGTTCTTAGATAAACAAGGTAACCGTTGTTTGTCTTGCTAAATAAACAAGAATTAATTATTGCACATTTGATATTAATTTTATAAAAGTATAAAAAAAATGTTTTTCAAATCATTAGATTGATACACTTTTGATTAATAAAATACAATATTTCTGATTTATGAAATAGATCTTTTAAGGTCTTGAATTAAACTTTTTTTCTGAACCTGATTTTTGGGTTTATATATGACTCTAGAAAAAATAATTGGTGACGAAAATCATGTGGTGGTGCACTTTTTTTTTGCTACAGCCATTTGAAAGTACCCAATTCTGATGATTTTCTCAGTTTTCATCAAATGTTATCCATTTTTGGGCTATTATCATGAAAAAAATCACAGTTTCACAATTAAACTTTTTTTTCATACTTTCAATAAAGATAGTGGACCAATCTGAATAGATCTAACTTTTAAAACAAACTACAAGTAGGTGTTAATATAAGAAATTTTTATAAAATTTTATTGCTTTTTTGTGTCAAATTGACCATTCTGTCAATTTGTCAATTTTGGAATTTTCTCTATTTTTAGAACAGAAATCTTATTATTTCAACTTCTTTGTTATAATTGATTGAAAAAATACATATTTGAGAAATTTGAAAGATTTTTTTTTATATGGGATACACATGCTTCTGGTAAAATCATTTCTTGTACCCCCATCTATTTTCTCTAAATTTGCTGCTGTCTAGAATTTTTCCAGATCAGCCTTTCCAAGAATCACTATTAAAGGTTGTTTTT
>CM034359.1:23624301-23713702 GCA_019925275.1 Mytilus edulis | reverse complement strand
GAGAAAGGAAGTGCCGTTGTAGTGATGAACAAGGCAGACTACATCGAAGAAGGAAATCGTCAACTCTCAAACGCTAAATTTTATAAAGAACTAGCATGTGATCCAACCAAAGAAATCAGCAAAAAAATTAATGACGTCCTCTCAGAAATGAATAAAGATAAACAAATTGATGACGATACGTACGATTATCTACGCCCAGACGAAACGTGCACAGCCGGTCGATTTTACTTACTTCCAAAACTCCACAAAGAAGGGATCCCAGGAAGACCTATAGTATCAGCTAATGGCCATCCCACCGAAAAAATTTCAGAATTTGTTGATTACCACCTCAGACCACATGTTAAACAACTACCATCTCATATTCAAGATACGACTGACTATTTGAAGAAAATGAATTCCTTAAGTCCTTTACCTAACAACACAATTTTGGTTGCAATGGATGTGTGTTCTTTATACACAAATATTCCAAAAGATGAAGGAATTGCCGCGTGTGAAAAAGTATGGAATACTCGAAAGGATAAACATCCCCAAACTGACTGTCTAGTTCAATTGCTCAAGCTAGTGCTTGAAAATAACAACTTTATTTTCAACGACAAGCACTTTTTACAGATTGACGGAACTAGTATGGGAACAAAAATGGCACCTTCTTTTGCCAACATTTTTATGGGGGATCTCGAAGAACGCATCCTTTTAAGTGTGCCATACAAACCCTTGTCATGGCTCCGTTTTATTGATGATATTGACATGAAATGGAACGATACTGCAGAACATTTGCAAGATTTCTTAGATCATTGTAATCAGTTCCATCACTCAATTAAATTTACATCTGAATTTTCAAGCGAGAAAATTGCTTTTCTCGACACCACCACATTTGTAAAAAACGGGATCATGACAACTGATCTCCACACAAAGAAAACTGATAAACACCAGTTCCTTTCTCCAAAAAGTTGTCACCCGAAACACTGCTCCAGGAGTATACCTTACAGTCAAGCCATCAGACTAAAGCGAATTTGCTCCTCGGAATCCAAACTTAACTATCGTTTGGGACAACTAAAAACACAGCTGAAATCAAGAGGATATAAAACCAAAAACATCACAGACGCTTTTGATAAAGCCCAAGAAAAAGATCGAGCTAGCCTCATGGAATACAAAGATAAGACGACCCGTGCAGATAGAATTCCGTTTGTTGTAACCTTCCATCCCGATTTGACAAATATTTCATCTACTATCCGAAAGCACTGGCGTCTTATCGAAAATGACTCTTCCTTAAAAGAAATTTTTCCATCACCTCCTGTTATTGCCTATCGCAGACCCAAAAATCTCAAAGACATACTTGTGACATCAAAAGTAAAGAAACAAGAAACTTCTAAATTTGGGTGTTACAAACAATGCGGTAGAAGCAATTGTAAGTGCTGTAAAGCCGCCAACACTGACCACTCTTTTAGCAGCACAGTAACAAAGCAGCGATACAACATCTATGTTACATCTAATTGCAAAACGGAAAATAGTATTTATATTCTTACTTGTGGAACTTGCAAGCTGCAGTATGTTGGTGAAACAGAAACTACATTCAACATCAGACTTAACAATCACCAGTCGTTCTATACAAAAGAAAGAAACTGTCCAATTACGAGACACCTCTTAAGAACAGGACATACTTTTGATAATATCACCTTTCAAATAATTGAGGTAAATCAAAATTGGGACTCCGAAAGGAGAAAACAGAGAGAAAGGTTCTGGATGCATCAGCTACGTACTCTTGAACCTGATGGACTTAATGAGAGGGATGAAAAACAGTTCTACCCAAAACCAAAGGAATAAATCATGAATTTCATTCTATTTAACTAAAACAACTATTTGTTTAGATTTAAAAATTATTATGTACAATAAACGGCAAAAATATCTTGTATATACCCCATCAATCAATATTTTAAACTTTTACACAAAAACGTCAAGCTACAAAGATATTTTTTTGTCATGCATCCGATTTCACCTAGATAGATGCACACGCCCGATGAAGCTAATTTGTTTAGCGAAATATTGCGTGAATAATATATAAAATATAACAACTAATTTTATAACACTCATTAGTGTGTTAAAGTTACATTCTTAGACACTTATATATATATATACAACTCGTCTAAACATCAACCCAACAATATTAGATCTGTAAATTTGCTTTCGCAAATTTTTGGTTCTTCCCTCACCGGGATTCGAACCCATGCTACTGTGATATCGTGACACCAACTCGCCTGCACTGCAGCCGTCCCGCTAGACCACACGACCACCTACTTATAAATAAATATATATATATATATATATTGCGTTGTTTGTGCCTTATATATCATGTACTGTAGTACGCCGCTAGATTAAAACTGACGAGGAAAGGTAACACACGGCCAGCGAAAGCTCTTTTTTAGAGAGCCCAGGTGGTCGTGTGGTCTAGCGGGACGGCTGCAGTGCAGGCGATTTGGTGTCACGATATCACAATAGCATGGGTTCGAATCCCGACGAGGGAAGAACCAAAAATTTGCGAAAGCAAATTTACAGATCTAACATTGTTGGGTTGATGTTTAGACGAGTTGTATATACATTATGTACACAGCCATGTATCACCATCATTGATGGCGATCCGATGGATACATCTGTTGTAGAGTTGTCACTGACTCAGACGTACTTATAAATATAATTATTTTCTATGACTGTATATTAATTAATTTGTAGGATCCTTTACTATAGATAATTTAGCTGATCTGTAACAATAACATCTTCAGGCGATTTGGTGTCACGATATCACAATAGCATGGGTTCGAATCCCGGCGAGGGAAGAACCAAAAATTTGCGAAAGCAAATTTACAGATCTAACATTGTTGGGTTGATGTTTAGACGAGTTGTATATACATTATGTACACAGCCATGTATCACCATCATTGATGGCGATCCGATGGATACATCTGTTGTAGAGTTGTCACTGACTCAGACGTACTTATAAATATAATTATTTTCTGTGACTGTATATTACATTAATTTGTAGGATCCTTTACTATAGATAATTTAGCTGATCTGTAACAATAACATCTTCATGCCTTATATATCATGTACTGTAGTACGCCGCTAGATTAAAACTGACGAGGAAAGGTAACACACGGCCAGCGAAAGCTCTTTTTTAGAGAGCCCAGGTGGTCGTGTGGTCTAGCGGGACGGCTGCAGTGCAGGCGATTTGGTGTCACGATATCACAATAGCATGGGTTCGAATCCCGGCGAGGGAAGAACCAAAAATTTGCGAAAGCAAATTTACAGATCTAACATTGTTGGGTTGATGTTTAGACGAGTTGTATATACATTATGTACACAGCCATGTATCACCATCATTGATGGCGATCCGATGGATACATCTGTTGTAGAGTTGTCACTGACTCAGACGTACTTATAAATATAATTATTTTCTGTGAATGTATATTACATTAATTTGTAGGATCCTTTACTATAGATAATTTAGCTGATCTGTAACAATAACATCTTCATGCCTTATATATCATGTACTGTAGTACGCCGCTAGATTAAAACTGACGAGGAAAGGTAACACACGGCCAGCGAAAGCTCTTTTTTAGAGAGCCCAGGTGGTCGTGTGGTCTAGCGGGACGGCTGCAGTGCAGGCGATTTGGTGTCACGATATCACAATAGCATGGGTTCGAATCCCGGCGAGGGAAGAACCAAAAATTTGCGAAAGCAAATTTACAGATCTAACATTGTTGGGTTGATTTTTAGACGAGTTGTATGTACACAGCCATGTATCACTAGTCTATAGATAATTTAGCTGATCTGAGTCAGTGACAACTCTACAACAGATGTATCCATCGGATCGCCATCAATGATGGTGATACATGGCTGTGTTATATATATATATATAACATGGCTGTGTTATATATATATATAACAGACAAACAACGCAACAAGTACCCGTCCACGTCCACTTGTTATATATATATATATATAAACGAGTCTAAATTGAAAACTACTTTCAAATCTATGAGTGCGTTGGATAAAAACCGCAATTTGTATACGATCTGAGTCAGTGACAACTCTACAACAGATGTATCCATCGGATCGCCATCAATGTGGTGATACATGGCTGTGTTATATATATATATAACATGGCTGTGTTATATATATATATATAACAGACAAACAACGCAACAAGTACCCGTCCACGTCCTCTTGTTATATATATATATATATATAAACGAGTCTAAATTGAAAACTACTTTCAAACCTATGAGTGCGTTGGATAAAAACCGCAATTTGTATACGTGTGCATGTAAAACAAATTTCGTTGTAGAAGGATCTAAATACAGCACAAACAACATTTTCCAAAAGACCAAAAAAAGTAAAAAAAGTATACTTAAACAAGACGCATTTGACTAACAGGTCGAACAATTGATGTTCTTTAATCCTGCTGTCTGCCATTGGCGATTGCCAAATACAATTGATCACAAGATGTAACAAGATGGATCCTAATATAAATTTAATACTAAACAGAAAACAACTAACTTGTGGCCACGATGTTATGCCACAAACATAACATGCATAAGGTGTCAATATGTTATATATATATATATATATATACAACTCGTCTAAACATCAACCCAACAATGTTAGATGTTTAGACGAGTTGTATATACATTATGTACACAGCCATGTATCACCATCATTGATGGCGATCCGATGGATACATCTGTTGTAGAGTTGTCACTGACTCAGACGTACTTATATATATATATCACAGTAGCATGGGTTCGAATCCCGGCGAGGGAAGAACCAAAAATTTGCGAAAGCAAATTTACAGATCTAACATTGTTGGGTTGATGTTTAGACGAGTTGTATATACATTATGTACACAGCCATGTATCACCATCATTGATGGCGATCCGATGGATACATCTGTTGTAGGGTTGTCACTGACTCAGACGTACTTATGAATATAATTATTTTCTGTGACTGTATCTTACATTAATTTGTAGGATCCTTTACTATAGATAATTTAGCTGATCTGTAACAATAACATCTTCATGCCTTATATATCATGTACTGTAGTACGCCGCTAGATTAAAACTGACGTGGAAAGGTAACACATGCCCACCGAAAGCTCTTTTTTTGAGAGCCCAGGTGGTCGTGTGGTCTAGCGGGACGGCTGCAGTGCAGGCGATTTGGTGTCACGATATCACAGTAGCATGGTTCGAATATATATATATATATATATATATATACAACTCGTCTAAACATCAACCCAACAATGTTAGATCTGTAAATTTGCTTTTGCAAATTTTTGGTTCTTCCCTCGCCGGGATTCGAACCCATGCTACTGTGATATCGTGACACCAAATCGCCTGCACTGCAGCCGTCCCGCTAGACCACACGACCACCTGGGCTCTGTATATATATATATATACGTCTGAACCAGTGACAACTCTACAACAAATTAAAGATACAGTCACAGAAATCACAGAGTTTTCACTGGTTCAGACGTACTTATAAATATATTTTTTTCTGTGACTGTATCTTACATTAATTTGTAGGATCCTTTACTAGTCTAGAGATAATTTAGCTGATCTGTAAAATTAACATCTTTATGCCTTATATATCATGTACTGTAGTACGACGCTAGATTAAGACTGACGTGGAAAGGTAACACTCGGCCACCGAAAGCTTCATTTTTTATGAAGCCCAGGTGGTCGTGTGGTCTAGCGGGACGGCTACAGTGCAGTCGAGTTGGTGTCACGATATCACAGTAGCATGGGTTCGAATCCCGGCGAGGGAAGAACAAAAACTTTGCGAAGGCAAATTTACAGATCTAACATTGTTGGGTTGATGTTTAGACGAGTTGTATATATATAAGTCTAAAAATTACACCAAACAGTGTTAGAGTTAGATTTTCTACTGACAGATTTTTGTCCGTCCCTCAGCGGGATTCGAACTCACACCTTTGATACACTACAGCACCAATCGCTTAGCCTCATGTACAGCGCTCTAGACCACTCGACCACATCCGCTATATAAAAAATATAACTTCAATAGTATATATATACTATTGAAGTTATATATACTATATATATATAGTGTTAGCTGCGGAAATGTCTAAGTCAAGTCCTGGATATGATATGGCAATCGAGTTTCAACTGTTCTGTTTTAACAGTGTTTTGAATTTGTCCGTTTTGATGGATGTTATAATGTTTTGCTACGGAAAACACACGCTGTTTTATATGATTTCTTGCAATTTTTCCGAATTTTTGTTTGCTAATTTGATTTGTATCTTCTTAAAGTCATATGAAACGAGTGAGTGGTGAAAAAAATATTTTTTCAATTCTTTTACCAATGCATGTATATATCATAAACTTAGTCCTCTGTGCACGATTTTCTCATTTTTACGCATATATAACGTATAATGATAAATCGTCAATTTTTTTTCTCTCTGTCTGTTATGATTTAACAAATATGGCTGCTCATTAAATGCCGTGTTTTGAAGCAGAAGTTTACCGATTGTCACCTTATAGTAAACAAATAACAAAAAGCATGGGTATTGAACACGTGTTTAAGATGTACAATCAGAGAATTGTTTATTTAAATGACAAATCCATTCGTATTGCGACCACCGGATTTTTACGAGGAGGGTTACGCTCAGGTCACTATGCATACGGAAAATATGTCGGCGAATTGCTTCCTGGAAGCAAGCAATTAAAAACAAATATACTTCTTCTAAATGTGGACAAATTCAAGAATTTTCCTCAGAAAAAAAGTATATGTACATAAGTTGTATAATGAAAACTATCAATTCAGTTATAAAAAACATATGTATATTTTTTTTATTAATTTGAGGTTTCTTATGACTTTAATGGAATAATCAGATTGAAGTTGATAAAGGTTAACTACTGTTGCATCAATTTTCAGGACAATCACTTAAAATATCAACTACTCTTTCGTTGTGTTCATATTGGAACATTGAATTTATATTTAGAATCGAATGAGTTTTCAATCTACTTTTTTTAACGTTTTTTTAGCTATGGAGACCAGTTGCGTACATATATACCAATGCGAATTTTTACCCATCTTTCCCTTTAATTGATTTTATTTACCCTTTTTCAAAATCTCAGTATTTTATTAAAGTTTTCGTATGAAACTAGTGAAGTAGAACATACCATCACTAACCTTATATTTATTCAACGATGAAAGTACCTGTATTTCTTTTCCCTCTCTTTGTAACCGTAGCCGTAGACTAATATGTCTAACTTAACATCTCTTTTACCAAACATCTCTACTGAAATGCTTTAATTTTGTGTATCTTCCTTAGCAACAAAGGAATGTGTTTTTATGAAATGAAATAGGACACGATACTTATCTACTTATTAAAGGTAAACCATACACAACATTTATGTTTTATTTATTGACAAACATTGTATATTGTGTATTAGAAGATATTTAAATTTATTTAATGACCTATTTAATAGCGTGACTTATTTCTCTTTGATTTATAATATAAACAACTTATTTATTCTTTATTTAAAAACACAAGATAAATTAAACCCGCTTCAAAATACATGGAAACAACTATAATTAAAGCAAATAGCATATTTTGGTTTACGCTATTGTATACGGTAAACGTTAAACACTGTAAAATAGTTCTATATTGGCAATGTATTGTAAGAATTACACCCGCAAGAACTGCATCGCAAAATCACACTGTATATGATTGTTTATTATCCTTGTTATTTCCTTTTAGTGTTGGTTGTTATTACTTCTTATTAAAAAGAAACTTTTATAATTTGCAATTAAAACATTAGTGCAGTTATTTCATTTATATATAAAAATCTAAATAACTTGTTTCTGCATGTGATGCATTCAGAACATGCATGTAAACAGTTAAGTGAACATTTAGCCACAGCAATTTGGTCACATACATGGAGTAAAAAGACGCATCATGTGTTGCTTATAAGAACGTTTTATACACCCAACTTATTGTGCATGCACATTGCATATCTTAAGTTTACATACATATTATGTACATTTCATTTAAAGGGGCACTAGCTACGAGATATATGAAAAATTAAAAATATGATTTTTTTTGTTCAATCATTAATGAAAGTGATATAGTGAAATAATAATTTGCTTTTATCAGCTAAAATGGTTCAATTTTGTCAAATTAAACTAGTAAACGTTGATAATGAATTATTCACTTGCAAATGAATAATTCGACCTCGATCATTAAATCCGTATTCATGTGAACTCCAATTGAACCACGTAGAAAAAAGATAGAATAACGCATGCATTGTCCATGTACGGATATTTAAGGGCATACGATACAGTTACAGGGGAGGTAATGACGTTGCTAACGTAAAATGTTATTTTCGCGACGTCAAACTGTGACATATCGGGAAAAGATGCATTTTTCGACTGATTTTTATCATTCTAATTGATTTAATTTGAAAACGAGTGCATGGACCCCTATTTTTTAAAATGGCATTTTGTTTCATTTTGCAGGAAAATTATGTGGACCAAATTTTATAAAACTGTAAATAGTGCATTTTGTTTTTAATTTTGAAAAATATAAAGCAAAAAATGACGTTTTTTTCTCAATTCATGACCATTTGATAAATATGTATTATTTCTGAATAAAAAATACATAAATTTTTAAGATACTTATCAAATACGGAAATTACAAACTATTTAACAAAAAACAATTTGTGTTTATCTTTAAAAACAATAAAGTTATGGCTTTCTTTCGAAAGATAAAATACGGCCATAAATCCGAATTTTGAGCAAATATACAAAATTTCGACCTCGTTTAACTAAAAAAGTAGCACATGAAGGTATATTTTTTATTACATATTTGATTTAATCAGGTTAAAATTAGTCTATATGCAAATTTTCATCAACTTATAAATATAGGATCAAAACTGTATCGTATGCCCATTAAGGAAAAGAATGTCAACATTGAAAGTGAAACCAGGTAAATAATTTGATTAACTAATTCGATCCAAACACAATCATTATTACAAAGGTGAAAACGACGATAAACAAAACTTTTTAATCTACAATACAAAATTTAATAGACCTATAAAAATCAATTTGCACGAGTTGCTTAATCTATTTATATCTATGTTTATATCTACATCGCTTATATGGTCATAGAAGGTCAATTCGATAGTTAATTAAATGGCGTCTTGGCTGAAATTCACACGAAACGAAGCTACATCTTATTGAGACCATGTCCTGTAAATTGTTTATTTTATACTTTTGATAGTTTGGAAAAATATTTTACATTGTTATAAATAGAATATGAGAATTTGAGTCAAATCAGTGAACATGAATTTGGCAGCTAGTGCCCCTTTAAGAGGAAAATAACGTTATATGAGACCACAGAATGATGTCATTTACTCAATGATAAATTGGTGTGTAAGTGAATTATTTTCTGATTATAAATGAGATATTTTGTCCTTTCTCAAGCTTAAGGGGTTTTCGAATTTGTGTCAAATGTTTGGACTTCTTGGTGTTTTTCCATACAATACAATGTTATATATTTTACCCCATAACACCCATTTATTTTTTTCATATAAGACTGAATAGCTCATGAAAGGTCATTTACCAAAATTTTAGAAGATTCTTAATTTTCTTTCTTTTGTTTTGAGACCTAAAAATACTAATGCAAATATAAGATAAAAGTCCGAGTCAGCCTTTTCCCGCCATATTTTAAATCTCAAATATCTTGAAAAGGAGGTCCATGACCTATCAATATTTTTAGCTTATTGTTATCCTTAATTGATGCTCTACCAGCTTATAGTATCAATTTTAACTTCTTAATTTATTAATTTTCACCTAACCTCACCTAAGTACATCCTTAAGTCATCTGATATTTACACACTCTTGTTCTTATAAACTATGTATACACAATATTCATGTATACTCAAGTATAGAGGAAATGTTATGTTGTTTTATGGATAATTATACATTGGTATGGAACTAATATTAAATGAATCCTTATGAAATTCATTTTATAACTCTATAAGGAGTTAAACTATTAATATATCACACCGTAATTTTCAGAATGGTTGATCCATATCAATAACTTTAAGCGCGAAATGGTTATTCACAAAGAGAGTCTTGCATTGAATGTACTAATGTTATCATTAGTATTATTATTTAGATTATATTTACATAATACAAATCTTTGTTTAATTTTGAATTTTCAGAAAACCATTCCAAATGACGTGTTATTTCATAAAACTGCAATAACCATTAATTGTTTGTAGACCCTATCTTGCTGTTGGTCTTAATGCTTTTTTGCTTTCTAGCTTTCTATTATAGTTATAAGATACACGATAAAATAACAAATTAGTAAACTTCGTCAATCAATCTAAAGACAAATACTCTCTTTATGAGTCATCTGACGATTTCAGCAATGCAGCGTATTTGCAAGCCATGTGTTGTAATCATTGTTTGCTTAATCAAATTTCTATCTATCGAGTTAAGTTTCTAAAATAATATACAAAATCGTATTTTTTATTGATTTAAATGTAGATCTAAACGTTTTGAATAAGGAAACATCTATATATGTATATATTCATATATTATTTTGTTTAAATACTAGTAACGCACGCTAGTATGTAATGTGAAACGATTTATTTCTTTAAAAAGTATTTGTTGAAAACAACATTTATAAGTCAGTTGGTCTCTGGTGGATGTTCGTCTCACTGGCAATCATGTCGTATCTTCTAATTTTTATAATGACTGAATATACATGATATACCTGACGTGGCTATTTCGATCTTATGATACGTTCTTGTTAGTTCAACAGTCAAATGAAGGTTGTAGGAGATCAATAACTCGAGGTATACATATGTCAGTAATATTTATTTGTTATGATTGAACAAAAATTGTTTCTTTCTTTTATCTTTTTTTCTTTTTAAATATTTTATGTATTCAATGTTTTTAAACTTTAAATACAAAAACACACACTGGGATTGTTGATAACACACTGAGATTTCAAAAATACACACTGATATTATTAACTTAAGCACATTACCTTTCTGCATGTTCATGAGATGAAGAATTCAACAGATTAATATTTGGGTTTACCGAAATTTTGTCATTAGAATGAAATGCCGTTCCTTCTACCAAACATTCGTAATAAATTTCAACGCTTGACATCATGTTCTTGCTAACCCGTATTAATAAGTTTTAATATGTTGCCTATAATTCAGATTATAACTAACAGTGTATAGGGATTTTTTGCGTAAAACTTTTGAAGCGTTTGTCCCTTTTCAAAAGTCTTTCAACTGTAACCCTAATTTCGCAATGCGAATTTTTATATTTTTACTACGTTTGTCTGCTTTAATAGGTAAATATTTCACTGAATTGTTTGACTTTTTGTAGATTGTTGCAACATATTTGGTTCCAGATTGGTCTAACGAGTACTAAAGAAATATGTCTCCCAGTTGTTTAAGCTTGTAACCCGCCGAGGGGGGTTACGTCCTATATTTTTAATGGTATGAGTGTGCCGAAAAACAGAGTCGCTTTTTCATGCCCTGTTGGCTAGAACAGGGTCCCTTTCTCATGTCCTGCTAGTTAGAACAGGGTGGCCTTTTCATGCCCTGCTGGTGAGAACAGGGTCTTTTCTTTTAAACACAGTGTTTGTCTAGAACAGGATCGCTTATTTAACTGTTTTAGATACAGTCTATAAACCAGGTCTAGAATAGCATCTATTTTATAAAGTCTAGAACAGGATACCTTTTCTGAGAGTGTCTAGAACAGGATATGTGTTTCAATGTTTTTTGGTTGGAACAGGGTATGATTTGGAAAATGCTGTCAACACAGCTATACCGGAAAGGATAGTCGATACCCTCCCCCCCCCCCCCCCGGGCTTGTAATAGATTCAGATTAAGTATGCTTATAAGAAAAGTGCGCACAAACCTCAGTGTGTGTAATTTTCAATTCTTAGTGTATGTTTTTCAATTTTATTCCATCTCAGTGTTTTTTTGAAATCTGGGAATGTAGTTTTCAAATCGCCATGTGTGATTTTCAATTCTCATTGCGTAATTTTCAATTTTGTAATCTCAATGCGTCTTTCTGAAAACTCATTTTGTAACTCTTTATTATCAGTGTTTGTTTTTAAATTTAAAAAAAAAAAAAAATCTTTACGCGTTATTTCTTTGTCTTAGTGTGTTATTTAGGTTAATTAATCTAAGTGTGTTTTGTTTTCATTCTGTGCGTATATATTTGTCGAGAAAATGGTTTAAAGATCGTTTTGACGAAAACAGCTTGCCATAATTAACACTCATAACTTCATAAGAATTAAGGTCAGTTACTTTCAAAAATAAGAATTAAGGGCAGTTGCTTTAAAAATCGAATATGTTGTTTACATAAACATAGATTCTATATAAAGCTAGAGAGTTTGTGTGCATCAAAATTGCACCTAATTGTTCATTTTGCGGTACACAATTTCGACATCTTATTTCTTAAAAGTCGATGACACTTGATGACAGAATATAATTTTGCTTTAACTCATTTTTCAGGAGAAAATTTTGAACATCGCACTTTAATAATGTCTATGACATGTGAAGAAAGACAAGCGAGACTAGGTTATATTATTCTAAAACTTTTGAAAATAAAGACATGTTTCTATTATTACAAAAGATGTTATCAATCTAAATAAAAGTTTCATCATATTTTTTTAAAAATATTATTCGTGTCATGAAATGATTCTTATAAAAAAAAATATAATAATTTTGAGATATGTACATCAGTTATGCTGAAAGCCAAAATTGTTGAATGAGCAGATTAAATTACTCATAAGATATTTATAACCTAACGGGATTCAATGAAAATAATTTTCTCTCTCTCTGGCTTATAAATAGTACTAGAACACATCCGCGAGATCGCGGACATTTAGAGCGTGGTTGAAAGTATGTAAACTGTTGTAGGATAAATGTTTGTAAACTATTATATGACTGGAGAATTTCAGGAAAGGTAACAAAAGTCATAGGTACATAAAGTACTTAGGGACCAGACTATTTGTTAGCACTCCCCACTTTTTTTTAAATCCGTTATTTTTTTCTACTAATTTCAATATTTTCTTAGTTTTAAACAAAACATCCGACCGCCTTTAGTCCTCAATGCTCTTCAACTTTGTACTTTATTACTATTTTGATTTGAGCGTTACTTGTGAGTCTTATGTGGACGAAACGATCGTCTGGCGTATTATATTATATTTATAATTATTATATTATAATCCTGGTACCTTTGATAACTATTTACTTTTGTTTTCCTTCCAAAAATAGAGGGGGAGGAGTATTACTCAATGAGGGTCGGTTGAAAACAAAACTTTACGACAAAAGAGATGATTTCAGCTTTCCTATTGTGAACTTTCCATTTCTAAGTAGCAATATTCCAGCAGCACCTGCATACGGAGTATATATCTCCCAATTGATACGATATTCCCATGCTTGCATTTCCTATCATGATTTTCTTGAAAGAGGATTGCTGCTCACAAGGAAGCTATTAAACTAAGAGTTCCAAATGGTGATGTTGAAATCATCCCTTTGTAAATTTTACGGACGCCATCATGAGTTGGTTGACTGTTATAGAATAACCGTTTCACAAATGATATTGGATATGTTCCTTATGTCGTAACTACAATCCCCTTCCCTTTCATGAATGTGACCTACCGAATTAGACTTTTTGCCAGATTTGGTATCACATAAGCAACACGCTGGGTGCCACATGTGGAGCAGGATCTGCTTACCCTTCCGGAGCACCTGAGATAACCCCTAGTTTTTGGTGGGGTTCGTGTTGCTTATTCTTTAGTTTTCTATGTTGTGTCATGTGTACTATTGTTTGTCTGTTTGTCTTTTTCATTTTTAGCCATGGCGTTGTCAGTTTATTTTCGATTTATGAGATTGACTGTCCCTCTGGTATCTTTCGTCCCTCTTTTACTCAAAATTTTAAGGCATTATTCTTAAAAGTATCAGTTGAACCAGTTATCTATTTAATGTTCATTGTGGAAATATATGCTGCTGTCCTGCATAATGCATACAATTACACCAAAACACATTATGGCAACATAAGTCATGAACCATTAAAAACTGAAACTTTGTGATCACTGTCCTTTTTAAATAGAACAAAAGGTTCTGGGCTTTTGATTATTGTTCTTTATTTCTAGTATTCAATAAATTCCAAATGTATTATTTATTTTATTTAAATTTATTTTATAAATTCTGTACACGTTAAACCCATTTTTAAGCAATATTTTGTACATGTTATAACATGAACGAGGTAATTGTCTAAATGTTGTAACTTGTAACATGTACACGATATATATACAAGCATTATATGTCTAAATATTCTTTACAAATTATAAAATATTACGTGATATTTTAACAAGTACATATTAAAAAAAAAAAAAATCTAATGCGAATAGATAGTTATTTTGGTAGTATGTTAGACAGGTTATGTATATATTTATTTTCTTTTTATCTGTTTGTATCTTTAGAAATATAATAAAATACAACATAACATGATAAACTAGTGTATACTTTCTAGGGAGACAGAAAGTCCGCGTACAGATTATCTTGCAGACTGAGGCTGATGTAGAAAGAACTATTGATATTCTGAATTCACTTAAAAATGAGATAAATGAGGGCTTAAGCGGAATAGAATTCATTGTGGCCCAGAAAGGGTGCATAGTTCTGAATATAGCTCTTTGGATAGATCTGTTGGAAACAGACGAAAGATTACAATCTGTCTTGGCTTTATTTATGGAAAAGATTTTGGAACACATGATGACCTCCATTGCTCAGAGTTCTGATATTGTGATTTTACTCATTGAAGGTTTGTCAGTTAAATCGCATACAAACTATCTTTGATCCATATCATTTTCTTTACCATAAATACTCTGAATTCTCACATCAATTAAACGTTTTATTGGCTATCTGGATACGTGCGTCTTTGAACTAATAAAGTGGTGGCTTAACTTTTTGAAATACTCGTCTTTTTAATCTTATATACATAACAGAACCCTGACTACAGGAATATATTTTTTTTTTCAGGATTTGAAGCAGTCATAAGTAAATTATCCCTAAGCTCTACGTAGATTGTATGTCCAAATAAACGACACCTAAATTCAAACACTTTAACAAAAAGATAACGATTCAAATCAAGTGTATTACTCAACTAGCCAGGAATTACTGCTCTCACATAAAGTGATATGTGAGTCATATGTGATTGGTTATTTTCGAGGATTGTTATAGAGATGCACATCGAGTCCTTATCTAATTTTAGCCTTATACAGTCATAGCTTGTTCGTCTTACGCCCTTAACTTAGATGTTCATTGAGTTAAGTTGGGAACCTACGAACATAACTGATTTGATCACTTGTATTACTGGATTTTTTTTATAAATAAATGTGCTTTATGTATTCCTTTCAAATTCCATGACGTTTTGGCAAAATAGCGTACGCGGTATTATGTCAAAAATTATCATGTAACTCCTT
Source organism: Mytilus edulis (assembly GCA_019925275.1). Classification (NCBI taxonomy): domain Eukaryota; kingdom Metazoa; phylum Mollusca; class Bivalvia; order Mytilida; family Mytilidae; genus Mytilus; species Mytilus edulis. The sequence continues at coordinate 23,698,164 of CM034359.1, read as the reverse complement.
CAACACATTTTAGTGTGATTTAAATGATTTGGTTTTTGCAGTCAAGTACATTGGCGATTGCAGAGTAATACATTGATTGTCGGTTGATTGTTTCCATTTATTTTCATTTAGAGTACCAATTATGGAATGTATCAAAGACCAATGCAGAATTGGTTTACCTCAACTTTGATTTGGATGCCGACTTATTTGAAACAGATGATAAAATGGAAAACGAACTGAAACACATATCTGAAACTTTTTAAAAGCACATTTCAACGGAAGCGGAACGAACTCCAATATAACTGCATCACTACTACCCATTAGCCTTGGTAATTTTATTATTATGATATTTTGGCATGTTATTATAATGAATATATCAGTAATAAGTAGCAAAAATTGGTGTTTTTTTTTCTTTTTCTCTTCTTGTTAACGTAGAATAAAAATAAATATAGACGGGAGTACAAATAAAAACTAACCACGAAAGTACAACAAAGTCTTCGATTGTTTTAACGTTTCTCGGTAGTAATGTCCGTTTTACTGGCACGCTACGTCTTACAGTTAATACAGTTTCTTTTGGCAAAATTATGATAGTTTTCTAAATCCTAAGTATTCTTCCTTGTTTCTTTGCTGGTTTGGGTTTCCTTTTACAGTCATTTTGAAACTACTATTCGCATATAACGCATTTGATTTTGATCAGGCTCATATATAAAGTTGATGATTTAAGCACTGTTTGACTGCAACGTTAACATTTGTATGGAATGAAGTTCAAGCTAGACGAACAGAACACGATGCATTTTTTCTATGCTTAAAGTGTATAACCTCAATATATACACAAGAGATATGTATATTGCATAAGAGTCATGGTTGCTTAAATCTTATGAAACAAACCGGATACACAATAATTTCTTTATTTAATTTGGTAATACATTAGGCTATGTATATGTCGGCTAAGATGGTGGAAAATTATTTCTTACTATGATTACGAATAAACTCATCATAGATACCATGATTGTATCCACAAAAGAATCATCAGTGACGCTCAAATATAAAAAATGTTAAAAAGGCCAAATTACAGGTAAGTTAATCTATTTTCGAGGTAGAAATGCCTAATAGTCCATTATCTATTTCAGAAACTACAGAAGCAGCATTTGCCCAGGCTCAATCAGTTGTCAAATACAACCTTCCGGTTTTAGTCACTTTGCAAAAACATTTCAATATTGAGTTGTTGCTGAATGATATTCTGTTTATTTGCGGCTGCATCAAAATGCAGAATAAATTAGTGTTGATCGACGCCTCTTATAACAATAGACTTATAATTTGTAACATAGATGAAACTGATATCCGTACGATTCCCCTGTCTCACAAACCAGATTATATAACAGAGGTTGATATCAATACTGTGGCAGTATCCTGTATATATAAAAGTACCATACTGATAATAAATATATCTACGGGAGAGATCAGCAGTATATTCAAAATCAGTGGGGACTGTCATGGAATATCGTATGATGCTAATAACCTATACACTGTATGTGGTGACAGATCAATACGTGTGATTGACATGACTGGTAATGTTATATATGTAATATCTACTCCCTTACACTATGCTTTCGGCATTTCAGTTCAACGAGATAGATTGGTCTATATAGACCTCATTGCAATATATTTCTGTTCCCTAGATGGAAACCTAATGTGGGAGTTTGAAAATGAAAAATATAAAAGTTTACGTCATGTGACACTAGATGATGAGGGGAATGTGTATGTGACTGATCGGGATACGAACACTGTCGTATGTGTTTCTAATGATGCTCAACATTATAGAGAAATTCTTACAGAATCAGATGGATTAAACAAGCCATTTTGCATTCATTTTAACAAAAGAGAAAATGTTTTGTTTCAAAATAATTTTAATGAAGAAAAGGTTTTTCTATTTGACGTCAAAAGAAACGTAACCAAATTAAAATGAATAACTTTCTTTCAAATTAGTATTGCCATTGGACATTTTGTAAATGACCAAAATGTATTATATTAACTTTATTTTCTGTCACTGGATAGTCAATTCATTGTGAAAAAGCGATAAAGGAAAACAGTAAAAGGACCTGATACATAAATGGTATTTCGTATTTCAAATAGAATAACGAATTATTCTGATGAACATGTATTATTTTCTTTCTTTTTCCAATCAGTTCGGAAGCAATCTTTAGATTGACATACTATTAAGTCACCTGCAGGATTAAAGCTAGGATCCCGAAGGCTTCGGTCAATTTTAAACTACATGTATATGAAACCGATCTTTTATGTTACAGCATTAGTCTAAGGCAGTTGTTGTAGTGGCTTAAATACATGCAAAAATCTTTTGCAGTACGGCAGTAGTATTCATGAATTAAATTCAACAATAATAAATCTTAAACGAAACAAGCTGCTTTGTTGATAAAGATGCATATCACATTTAAAAGGCTTACTTTTGACATCAAAAATAGCTTCCAGTGTTATCATAAAATAGCTACTATTTGTCCGGAAATATTGCTGCTAAATAAGAACAAACATGAAGAATCTCTGATCTAATACAAGTCATTAGAGAATACACATAAGAGATCTAAATAGGAAAAGTTTCCTGTCTTTAGCCATGTCAGCAGAGGGTCTTGATATGGGTTTCAGAATAGATACAATGTCTTTAAAAACAAAGAAGACAGAAAAAGAAACAAACCAACATAGAATTAAGATATAGAAAATTGGTATAAGAAATAAAGGATACAGCAAGAAGACCAACCCAAAACTATCTCACTAATCCATCATGACTTACAAGACCATAACTTAACTTAACTTTTCTCAAGTTAGAATGACAGAGACAAATTTGGGTTGGTCTATCCGTATTGGAAAAGAATACAATTTTATTTTTCTTCTTGGAACAAAATATGCTAATTCAGAGGTGCTACTTACTAGTGGGGGCGTATACACATTAGAAATATATACAAAACAGCTTTAATTTTTAATCAGAACAGAAGAAACATGTCTTCATCATGAAACTACAGTGAATGTTGCAAAATATTAAACTCCCTATAAATTGTTAAAACTTAGATGTCTTCTGACAGATTCTAGCTACACATAAATCAATTTCTGAAAGCATTATAACCTATCAGATTAACTGTTACCACAAATAATGACACCTATTTTGACTTTTGATTAGTTTGGGATTGTAAACTTTAGTATATTGCCAGGTAAAATTATAGATATGCAAAACTTTGGAAATCAATTACTTTTATTGAAGAAAATTAAATCTGGCTCAATCCACTTAAATCTGAACCCATTTCATAAGTGAATTAACTGTGGTTGTTCTGTTAATCTTGTTTCAATTTTGATGGTAAAAAAACTGTTTGGTATTTAGCTTTAGAAACGTTATGTCATACCTAATCAAGGCTATAAAAAGATAGTGCTGTGCACAATAAAATTGATATCTTACATTTAATTCACCTCAAAATGAATATTTGTTTTATGCATGTTCTAGTTGTTTTTGTGCTCAAATCTGATGAGTCTTGGGCGAAACATGAAATCCAGCATTTTGATTTATTGATTTTGGAGTATTGAGTACAAAAACCTGACTCAAAAGTTTTATGACCTTTCAATCGATTAGACAGTGTGCTCATACTTTTGGCTGTCATAAAACTGTTTGAGTTAAGGGAAGATTGAGTGGCTGCAAAAAAATCAATGCTACCCCATTCTATAATTGCTTGTTATACATGTATGTGTTATTTTTTTTCAAAAGGCTGTTGTTTTTTTCTTTGAAACTGTTTCACATTTATAGCCGACTAGATTTGTTGATATGTTCATTGTTAAAGCCTGTTTACAAAAATGTCAATTGAACTCTTGTGGATATTTATCTCATTGGTAACCATAACATATCTCCTCAATGTAAAGTCAGAAATTATTGTGATATGTTTATCAACGTGAATAATGCGAATGGGTTAGTATTGCAAGATGCAGATTTTCCTGAAATCACAATGATTCATTACATCTGTGTACCTTCTTCAACAATGGCAATAATAAATGCACACAATAATTTTTAAATTTACAGTGTTTCATATTGTTAATAAAAAAACTATGGTTGGTGATAATGAGTTCTAATGATCAAATATGAATACATTAATAAAATTCTCCATATTTACAATTGTATATCTACATGATTTTGACAAATTAAATATGTTATATAGTAAAATTTACATCTATATTTTACATTAAAAATTGTTTGTATATACATTTCAGCATAAAATCATAACATCTAGATAGATCTAATATCAGCAGAGATCACATTTAAATCCATCTACCTACATCCTGTACTATCTGAATACATGGAAAACGTGGAATTATAGACCTTCTCAGAATCTCTCTATTCTTTTCACAAATTTCATTAAAAGAGCAATAATCATCTATGACACACATCATAATTCTGTATATTTGAACAATCTTTCATTAAAATTATAAACAATCTTCCTTCTTTTGGCATAAGTGGATTCATTATTATTCAAATATGCATTGGTTTCCTAGGTAAATGTTAACCTAACACGTTCAAACGAAGAACAACTTTTCTATAGGCTTGTATGAAAAATTTGGCAAAACCACAAAATCATATACCCAAGAACAATTTTCTTCAATCCACTAAAAATGTTACCCACGAAAACAACTGAATCCATAGTACATTTCTTCCATTAAAATTATAAACAATAGTCCTACTTTTGGCGTATATAACCAATTAAAATTCACTTTATCAATTTTTGTACATCTGCATTTCCATGACACCTTCAATTCATTAGAGAAAATTTTGACTACAGTGCAAAAGTTACTTTTGTTTGAAATAAATGCAACAAGTGTCACAGAATCAAAAATAAAAATCACTTATCAATATTTGTCCACCATTACTAAATATCAGTAACTTTAAATTTGTGGTAATTTTTTTAAAGATAAATTACAAGAAAGAAATGTGTGACACGATAGAGCAAAGGGATCTTGATTTGATGCAGAATCCCAAATAGCAACAAACTTTATACTCTTCATAAATATTTTATGAATATTTCATCCTGTCTAATTTCTATAGCCTAGTGTACAGAGACTATTAGTAAAGCTATTTGATGTCTGTGAGTGCATCACTCTATCTGTTTGATATCACTAAGACAACTGTAGCAGAATCTCAATTACTGACAAAATTTCTACTTTTCATGAATATCTAATAAATATTTCATCCTGTATAATTTCTACAGCCTGATGTACAGAGACTATTAATAAAGCTATTTGTTGTCTGAGAGGATCACAGTCTTTTTTAGTCTGACACTGTTCTATTGTGACAGCAATCCCTGGAAAGATTTGATCATCCCATAGGTTCTCAGCATGTGGTGCTAACAATAAATGCCTGAAAAACAACAATTAAATGTCATTTTAAATTATCACCAAGAACTTGCCAAAAACTTTCTTAGCTTAAATATTCGTACTGATCACCTGTACTTATCACTGTTTTTTTTATTCTTGTTTTTTTTTAAAAGAGGGGAATATCAAGTGTTTTGGAGACTTAAATTTCTCTGTTCTTTTACTTTAGCCTATTCTACATTTGATTTAATGCTCCTTTAATATTTTCAATCTTTATTCACTAATAATTCTAATATGATTTGCATATTAGGGAAAAAGTTTATATGATTGGTCAAGAGGGCTTCTGGAAGTGGATCTTGACTTGGTTAATTTTTTTCAATAGACAATGTTGACAGAACAACTTTTTGCAACCAATGTAAACAAGATGGAGGCGATAATTACACAGACCAGCTCAACCGTGAAAATATTTTCACTTAGTGTTCATTGTCAAATTAAAGAATAAACACCAAAACATTTATTTGAAAGAAAATATAAACATATTCCATATTTAGTATTATTTTAGTAGGTTTTTCTATATGAATCGGATTTTGAATAAAAAAGCATATTCACCTGGAGAAAAAGAGTTATTCACAGCGCTAAACGTCACACCCTTTTACATGTACAGTTATGGTAAAATTTTTGATGTGCAATTGGTTTAGATAAATATTTATCATTAAATACATTGTTTTCTCTTTAGATATGGAATAAAACAATTACTGTTTCGGTAAATATGTTGTTTAATTGACTTTTGAAAAACTGATATTCACTTCGGCCCACGGCCTCAGTAAATATCAGTTGTTCAAAAGTAAAAAAAAACGCATATTTACCTCATCAAAAGACAGTAATTGTATATTGTTCAATTTATTTTTCAGGAAAGCAAATTTCATAGAGTATATTTTATGACGTTAAACAGAAAATATATTCCTGTGCTAGGTCAATTCAAAGCCACAAATTTACAAAGTTCATGTGATATTGTTATGAGTGGAAAAATAAAAATCTCCAATTTTAGAGAATTATAAGGATTAAATAGTTTTTTTAAAGGAATTTATATATTTGTGTATAAACTTGACCAAGTCATTCACAAACATATCATAAAAGTCCTCTGTGAGTGAATTGGTCGAGTTTATACACAATGAATTCCTTTAAAAAGTTGTTAAATCCTGTAATGAACTATAAGGATTTGATCAAACCATTTATATCTCTATACTATGAGTTTTGATTAAGTTGAAAAAATATATATATTATGAATAATTCAAATGCTGATTATTTTTGAGGCTATACATTTCCTGGGAAATTCTAGTTCTTAATAATACAATCAGAATAGCTTGGTAATTTATCAATATCCAGGATAAATCTAGTATTTACATCTACTAAGAAATTGCCAGAGTACCTGGGCAGGTTAATAATAGTACTTACCTATACTGAGGATATCCCGGAATACCCTGGTAGTTTATAAATATCCTGGGAAGTTCCAGTAACTTATCATTAATTAAATACAAATCTGATTCTCTGCAAATACAAACAGTAATACATATATCAATGATTAAATGTGTTGATATCTTATTTACTTTCGATTTTATAAATTTTTTCATACAATTATCATAGCAATTGCTGTTCACTGGAACTTTAAAGCTTCATATAAATATTGCGGTCAGAATTTTAAATTCGAAAACTAGGACAAATTATTCTGTCTACTAGCTAATTATTCCATTGCTGGTACCTCTAAATGTTACATGCTTCACAGAGAAAAGGTAAATGCCATCTTTTTAAAAACTTTTTGAATGATCTAATAGCAGGAAAAAATTGGTAAAACACTTAATATGTATCCTGAATGAGAAATCTGGTTGGGATAATGTCTATTTTATAGAAACTTCTCCAGCTACTAACATTGATATATTACTAGTTTTTCATCATCTTATACATATATAATTTAATATATTCTTATATAAAGTTGATGTATTTCACTTATCAGTAATTACAAGTAAATTGTAATATATGATGTTCTCTTTTCAATGAATATCAATTACAGTCTCACATATTTCAGTTGCATAAAAAATCTCATTGTCCCATTTATGATCCTCAGTATAATAATAGATAGTTTTCATTTAACGTTATTTGAGATGAGTTATTTCCCCTTGACCACCATGTTGCAGACCAAACTTGTTGATTCAGTACAAACAAGTCACACAATAGACACATACTTTTCAAAGTGATGAATTATCTTAGTCTTAAACAAATAAAATTTTAAAAAAAATGAAGAATGTGTCAATGGGACACATATGTCCCTGCTTGTAAATAGATTACAAATAATGCATTTTTTTTTAGTTTTCAAAGGGACATAACTTAAGAACTGCAAAAGACACATCACCCAAATGTGAACTTCATCTACGTTTGGTGGTAATAAATATAAGCATTGTGTATATTATGTTTCATAACATATAGTTGAGGAAAACTAATTTTAGAATGCTGAAAAAGCAAATTTAGCAATTTTCACTTATTATAGGGATGTTTAGACAGAAAAACAGACAGACGTATACAGAGGGACAAGGGTAAAACTTAATGCCCCCTTCACTGTTGTGGGACCATGAAAAACTGTTCTGGCTGTTTGTATAACCAGTTGAATTTGGTTGATTCATGAAGGAACATGTTCAATGGTGTATCTCCTTCAACATAATGTCAAAGGGAAATAACTCTATATACTCAAGCAAGGTCAAGGGAAATAACTCTATATACTCAAGCAAGGTCAAGGGAAATAACTCTATATACTTAAGCAAGGTCAAGAGAAATAACTCTATATACTCAAGCAAGGTCAAGGTCAAACTCTATCAATAAATTAAACTTACTTTAAAGAATCAAGGTTAATACTTGTTACATTAAATGCAAATGTTTTTGTAGCTTCTATAAATAGATCAATCTTTGAATATAATACATCTGGAAAATAAGAAAAAAAAATCATTTAAATGACAGACTTATAGATTCTTAAAATTAGTTTCCCCGTAAAGTCCAGTAGTGTCTGTGATTTGAATTTGTAATTATATCTTTGAATATCTTTTTTATATATGTAATCCAAAAGGAATAAAACTATCTTAACTTTCATCATCTAGACTCTGCTAGTGTATAAGATGCTCTTTTTCGATTTTCTTATGTAGTGTTTTCTCAACTTTAGTTTGTATTTTTTTTTGTCGTGCAGTTGACTTATTTCAGATGATTTTAACCTTGTTTTTTATCTATATGAAAATCTTAATGTATTTCCATTCTTCCTATGGTAATCATGCTGATGGTTTATTAGAAACTAATACTTTTGTAATTAATTTTAAACTAATTCATAAAATTCATGTCAGCAAAGGCCTGTTACTGGTCACTCTACTTTATACTGCAGACTTATGCGTCTAATTAAAATCTAAAAAAAAAGTGCTTTAAATAAAAACGATTGTCACAAAATTTCAAGGATTTTTATAGTGACAAAACTGATTACCAATAAACAGTCAGGTATAAGGAGATGAAGCAATAGCAATAACAAGCCATTACCCTTCCGGCCAATCAACAAAAAGATAATGAATGCACACATATTGTAATATCATACATACTAATATCTACATTAGCAGAAGAAATAACAGCTTCATTATCTTTCAAATATTTCTTTCCTCTGTCAAAAACTTGTGCATAATTTTGAACATCAAATGGAAGCACTGCTGAATCAGCTAACAGTAAGACCATGTCTGCCACAATCTTAGTGACCGTCTGCTCTAGTTTGGTATCTTTGTCCAGGAATGTTTCTACATATTCTTTATCATCTTCTAACGTACTAAATGCAGGGTAAGTTGGCAAGTGCGGATAAATCTGCAATATAAAAATGTCATTAAAGGTTTGAATATATTATATAAAATTAAACAAAAATGTGTCTGAGGAAATGAATGTTCCTGCACAAGCTTTGCAAATTCCAAGTTAAAAGGGGCATAACTTTTGTACGGCAAATAACTCCCAACCTAATTGGAAATCTGCCTATGTTTATGGTTCTCAGCACAGTGTAAATCATTCTGTTTATTATGATTGATTGATTGATTGATTGATGGTTGCTTTACGTCCAGTGGCAAATATTTCATGCATATTCAGGACGAGTCTATTTATTATGGATCAGTGGCATATTGTTATAAACATTAATCAACAGATTTCAAAATAAAGCACTTCAATTTATTTATCATAGTTTTTTTTTGTCATTGCATAAAATAAAATTTCTTAAAAGCTTCACACAATTGTTGTGAAAGTGCTGATGTATACTTATATTAATCTACCTTTGAATTAAATGTATACATTGGCGATACTGAAGGAACTCCCAGATAATACTCAAATGGTGTGTGGTCACTGTCTCCATTCAATGGATTTATTCTGAAAAATGAAACATTCTGATTAAAATGGTTTTAACATCTACCAACACAACAATCTAAACTGCAAAATAAATAAATGTATATATTAAATGCCAATTGACCTGAAAGGCTGATTTTTACAGGCATCTACCAGGACCTTGCCACATTCCCCATTTCCATTCTCAATTTTATTCCTCATCCATCATTTCTCAAACATTAAACAAGTGATTTAATACTTCAGTGATATCAGTATCAGCTCCTTAAATCTTTTTTTTACCTAAAATTCAAAAATGTCCCACTGAAAAACTACAGGGTTCATGAATCTCTCTAACCACATATCATACACTGTTTAATCAAAATAATCAGGGACAGTGACCTAAGCTATGTATACATACTTTGGCTGGGAAGGTTTCCCTGGATCCATGAATCTCTCTAACCACATATCATACACTGATTTATCATAATAATCAGGGTCTGTACAAGGCACTTTTTGTGTGGAGTTCTTTATAATACTGTATAGTAATGGGTTAGCTTCAGCATGAAAGGAATAGTTCCCTGTAATACAGTAAAAGAGATTCATGAGCCATTTTCAATTATAAAAAATGGAAAATGTTTGTATATTTTAAGGTTTATAAAGTCAAAGTCAAAGATTTTATTGATATATATCTTGAGTTAATAAAAAAGGTTCTTCTCATCAGTGCTAAACTTTCTTTTCCACAAAAACTAACTAAAAGTAATGGTGATTTCTCCACAGATTATTTACAAGCAATCCCTGTTTCATTAAGGCTCGGGGGGTAACTTCGATATTTTTTTGGTAGGGGTGTGCTATTTTTGTCTCAAAAAAACGTACCCATTTTAATATAACATTCACTGAAATTCAGTACCTATAGTTATATAAATATTTAAGAAAGAATGACCTATACTTATACAAAATATTTAAAATATGACCCATGCTTATATAAGCACTAACTCATCATCACTCATAATTCATAAATATACCAGCTACCCTTAAGTTTTTATATATGAATTGACATCATTTGGTGCATATCAATAGCATATTTATATATATGTAGATCATACCCCAAATCAATATACAGTTATCAAACGTAAATGCATTTTAATATAGGATGTCATTAAAAAGGAGGGTCATTTTTATATAAAATCTCGCAAAATTATGACCCATATTTTTGGCACATCCCCGTATACCCAATAAAAGGAAGTTACCCCCCCCCCCCCCCGTGCATTAAGGCAAACCCAAAAAAATAAATACTGTGGATTCATTTATTTTCCTGGGTACCAATTTTCATGGATTGAACAAAACTTGAATTTTTGTGGATATTTGATTTCTTGATAGTCTGCATATATATCACCTTAAGTTATTAAAAATTTGTCATTATTTGAACACATAATTTCGTGGTTCATCTGTACCTGTACCAATGATATTAGGATAACACCAAAAGCAATCCCTATGTGTTGCCAGAGCTGGACATTACAGCAACACCAAAAGAAATATGGCCTACTCCAGGTAAAGTCTTCAATAAGCCATTGCATGCCACAAATAAGTTCTTACATGTATAATAAATAGTATACATCCTTCTATATATATTCATACCTCTTATCACAGAATCTAGATTTATATAGGCTACAGCACCTCTCCCTAGCATCTTCTCATATTCCTATAAAAAAAGTATCAAATACAGTAACATATGAAAATAAAATGTGGAATATACATCAATGAACATAAACCCCACAAAATAAATAAATATCTTCAATTTACTTTTATAAAAGTTCATGAATTAGAACACAAAAAATAGATACAACATAATGAAAATCATCCAAATTTAAAGGGAATTTATTAATTCTAAACTCCAATAAATCATTTAAGAAAAAACTAGCAAATAAGTGAAGTGGTCTGTTTCCGATGTCTAATTTTTAACCTTTTGCCTGATTTTGATTTTCCTTTGTGATCAAATTTACTTGAGAGAAAATATCAAGAATAAGTTCCTTCGAAAAATTCAGACAAGTATTATATGATATTTAAATTGATTACAGCAGATCTTTGATAAAGCCCTTATAAGTATAGTCTTCCTTACCTGGACCCATTCAAAGGAGCCTATATGTCCATATTTAGTTTTCCTTACCTGGACCCATTCAAAGGAGCCTATATGTCCATATTTAGTTTTCCTTACCTGGACCCATTCAAAGGAGCCTATATGTCCATATTTAGTCTTCCTTACCTGGACCCATTCAAAGGAGCCTATATGTCCATATTTAGTCTTCCTTACCTGGACCCATTCAAAGGAGCCTATATGTCCATATTTAGTCTTCCTTACCTGGACCCATTCAAAGGAGCCTATATGTCCATATTTAGATGCATCCCATAAGGCTAACATTATAGTTCTTCTTGGTCTCCAACCTTTTAAAAGAGATAAAATATTTAACTAATTCTCTTTCTAACTAAGTACTAAACATCTATTATCAACAAAGTACAAATTACCTATAGGCATGCACATAAAATTCATCAAAACAACGTAACATTTCCAAGATTGATTCATTAATGTTTTCTTTATATCCAGTGCCCGGCAGTGGTGAATATTACATTCATATTCAGAACAAAAGTATTAAGAAAATGCTGTATATGAAATTTGCATCCATGAAATACTGTAAACAACTTATTTTTACAGATACTTTATTTCCAGTTGAGTCTTTTATAGCCATCTTCACAGTGTATCATTTTTGCTACTATCTAATTTCTAATAGGAAAGATTCAAGTTTAAACAATTGTGACATTTTATATTTATGTCCTTTCTCTCATGATGAAGTTTTTAAAATAAGTTGATTGTTTAGCAGTAATAAAATCCTAAGAAAGCTCTTCATGGAATTCTGGTCTTTTTCTAAATTTCAAAATCGATGGCAATATAGTTTGAACATTGCAAAACTTTGTAAGTGGTAGTATTTTTAAAATTATTGAAATGCTAAGAAATCTTTCTGCTGCATATACATTGAAAGGGGTATATAGTATTGCTCTCAACTATGTTAATAGGGTGATTGGGGTATAGAAATATGGTCACTTGGTCTTCTCCCGACCGGCAGTAAAACAATTGCCGAAGTGGGGCGTCGTTTGGCAGTGCAGGATATATCAAGTTCGCAGTCTGTAGGTGGCCTGATGCAAGGCAAAATTTCTGTCTCTATCCAATATACCCTCATTTTCCAGTGGCAGTCCAAATTTCACCGACCATCATCCTCTATTATAACAACCTACCTATTGTATTTATTGTTAACTTGTTCTCGTCCTGAATATGCATGAAATATTTGCCACTCGACATTAAGCAACCAACAATCAATCAATCAATCATGTTAATATATGAAATGACTGCATTACCATCTCTAACAAGAGCACTGAATCCTCTGGCTAGTTCCCAGATCACACTATACCCTGTGGCATGATCTACACCACCTTTAGTCCACGAGTCTGTATGAGCACCAATTATTACAAATTTATCTGCAATGTAAAATTTACTTCTAATAATTCATAATTAGAAATAAGCAATATTAACAAAAATTTATTCTTATGAAAGAATCAATTTAGAGATTGATGTGCCAAATAAACTAAATTGATAAGTAAATAACACATATGTATAATATGTCGCGTTGGCATAAATTTTCAATATCTTACTTTTTAGAGCAGTTGTTAAAATGGAATACAATCTTTTTTACTCCACAAAAATTATTATATCCAGCATTGCGATAAAAAACTTTGGAGAAAATTTATCCTTTTCAGACTAAGAATTCAACCAATCAAAATGTTGAGTTTGGTGTTTCTAGCACAAATTCTGTACTCTTTGAGTACTGAGTAAAGTTATATTACCAAGAACCCTGGAATATATTTATTTGTTCAAGTATTAAACTAAAATTCAATTCATACTGAAATTAATAAATTCAAGCAAACTTATACAGAGGCAAGCTGGGGCAAGCAATTTTTATGCTATTTTTTCAATTTTCATTGATGTTTGTCAAAGCAACATAACATATATAACAAGAATGTGTCCATAGTAAACAAATGCCCTACTCACACTATTATTTTCAATGTTCAGTGAACAATGAAATTGTGGTCAAAACTTTAATTGGAAAGATCATATCATAGGCAATATGTGTACTTAGTTTCAAATTGATTGGACTTTAACTTCACTAAAAACTGTGTTGAACAAAAAAAAATTACCCAAACTTTAACCTTGAGTGGACAGACGGATGAATGGAAAGACGAATGAACAAACAAAATAAAGATTGGATACACAGACCAAAAAACATAATGCCCCGTAGTGGGGTATAAAAAGAAAAAAAAATGCATGTTTTTCTACAATGATTGTTGACTTTTTGTTCTCTTTTTTTAAACAGGTAACCAGTTGTTGTTTGCTCTTTGGTTGGGTTGTTCCCCATTTCCATTCTCAATTTTAACCATTAGAATTTATATCTTTTTAAATGAATGTTTTAAAATCTTCATAAAGAAAATTAAATGGTTTGAACTGTCTTTCTGGTGCAGGTAGATATTTGTTAACACCATTGTGCTGTTCCCTTTTGAAATTTTGAATACTATACCATTTGAAATGCCTACATATCCTCCACACTGTCAGAATGATTACCTTTTTCATATTTTCCATCTATAACAGCAATAACATTGGAAATATTTCTTCTCTCTATCACATTATTTACATCTAACTCTAACTGTAAGCTGTAAATATAAAAACATGAAAGGTTATAAGTTAGCCCAGAAACAGTTGTAGTGTAATCAACCATCTAACATAGATTTCTGCTCAATGAAATTCAAGGTGATCATTTTCATTAAACCAGATTCAACACACTGTTTTCTTAAAATGTCCTGTTCCAAGGCAGGAAAATGGCAGTTGTTATCAAATAGTTCGCTTCATTGTATATTGGTGTTTGTTTTTGTTGCCCTTCAGTGTTTCTGGTGTTACTTTGTTTTCCCTTAATAGTAGATGTGTATCCCTTGGTTTTAGTTTGTTACTGTTTAAAAAAAAATCTCAATCGATTTATGATTTTTAAACAGCCGTATATACTACTGTTGCCTTAAGCTTTATTCATGTGAAATAAAACAAAGTCTTTTTTTTTTGTATCTTGATTCTTGAATTATGTCCAGTGAAAGGGAGCTCATTTCCAAATTCTTTTAACAAAGCAAATACACAAATGCATTCTAAACATAGTAAACTATGGTTTATTATTCACATTGCTATAAAAAAACAAAATTGTCTTCTCCAACTTTCATCTTAAAAGTAGCACTGAACTGTATAGTTCTTATTCATGTAATAAATACCTTTCATCACTAAAACCAGGTCCTGTTTTGTATGACACATTCAAGCTACCCCTCCATGCGTCTGGTGCTGTTTGTCCGCCTAACTGACTAAAATACAAATTATTATATATTTTAGATGACTTTGAATAGGCTTGTTTTTATTGCCTTTTAATTACTGAAAATAAAGAAATCCTTGCTTGGCTAATATCAATGCGAATAATCTGACTGAGTGAGGATCACAATAATAGAGGGTCTGGATGGGGGATCTGTTATTCTGTTTTTAATTTTCACCCCTTTTTTCTCTAATCTTCAAAAAATTAACCCTTTTTTTCTCTAATCTTCATTTTTTTGCCCGTTATTCTCTAATCTTCATTTTTCAAGGGCATTATTCTTTAATCATTTAAACCTCATAATAAGTAGTCAAATTCTGATATCTGACACATTTATATTTGTGGTGGGTGCATTTTTCCTTTCAGGTTTTAAATGTATTTTTACAACTTGTATTATTTTTCTCAGATTCTATTTCATAAAGAAAGTGTTTTAAGAGGGTAAATAAACATATGAGATCATATAGTGATTGATTGATTGACTGTTGGTTGCTTATTAACGTCCAATGTAAGATAGTGAAATTATAAAGAATTTTAAGGTGGTACCCAACACTTTCACCAAAATTTATTTGGCTCGTTTAATTTTTATAAAATTTTGTCAAATTATTTACTTTGACCCTTTTCACAAAAATATAAAAATTTAAAAAATTTTGAACCAACTGTTTTGTCAGAAAAATTACACTGGTTATATAGCAGTTTGACAAACACCAATTTTGATCATTGGGAAGCTTAATATTCCTTTTACAACACAATGTTATTAAAACGTTTAGCAGACTTATTTCCCTGTAGTGTTAGGTACCACCTTAATTAGCTTTTCTGATAAAAATCTTTTTGTTCACTCATGTGCCATACTTTTCCTGTCCTAAACACCAATTGATTTAGGCCACTTTTCTTGGAATTTAATGAAAATTGAATTTCATTCAAATTTTTACATCACAAATTGTAGCACCTCATCAAGTTATTTTTTTTACTGCTGAGTTGTATTTCAGTATAATTACCTCATAAGATATCTAGCATCATCATAACCTATTGGTTGAACTGGAATTTTAGGATAGTCTGCGTTCTCTGCTAAAGTGTGTGGTGCACCATCTGAAAGCAAAAAATAATTATTGCAGTTTTAAGATACATATTCATCGGTAAAGAAAAATAAATGCATGATACCTCCTCAGCTACCAATTTCAAAACTGAGCATTTTTTATAACAAATATATTAATAACATTATGCCAGTGCAAAGATGGAATGGATGGCTTTTTAAAATTCAATGGCAAATTAATTGCATATTCAGGACAGGAACAAGCTAAGCAAGATTTTTAACATGAAAGTCCTTAAACAATTCTATGACTATGAGTTAACCAGCCTGAGCTCATTGTTGAAGGTCATTAGGTGACCTATAGTTGTTTTACATTTCTCTGTCATTTGGTCTCTTGTGAAGAGTTGTCTCATTGGCAGTCATACCACATCTTCTTTTTTATATTAGCTTTTACTCGTGTGCTTAGCAGAGAAACCTGAATTACTAATTTTACACTCTGGTTTGACTCAGCCAATTTTTTCATCCCCAACCTCCCAAACATGCTACCATATAACCTATTCATAAACGATGAATAAGCATAATCCCTGACACAATACTTACTAATAGCTGGATATCCAGGTGTCTGGGGGTCACCAACCAAATTATATCTAACATGTGATAAAGGCACTGCCCACCCTGGTAACCACCATGTTTTAGGATATACTATTGATTGTCCATTAGCGTAATCTGCAGGGTCAGGATATAGGATGACTCCTGCTGCTCCTTCAGTTTGTGCATGTAATACCTGGAAATGTAAATGAGCATATACATGATGTACAATAATTTTATTTTATGGGATATTATTTTTTTTCTTGCAAAGATATAAAACTAAAGGTTCTGGGAAGTCTGTTTATAAATCTCAGAAACTACAAAATATTTTCAAATACTCTGCCATTAGGTATGTGAAAAAAAGACAAAACAAAATGTTCTTCCCATAATTGCAAATATTTTTTTGTAATTTTAGTGTTTTTTAGTACATGTACATGTTTCTTTCAGCTGCACTACCAAATTATTTTATGTAATGATTTTTTTGTGAAACTTATTTTATCTTTTTTCAATGTATCTGCTGTTTTTCTACTTAGTGAGACAAAAAAGATGGTTTTGAATTCAAAAACAAACTCCAAATTTTTATGTACTTTTTCCAAATTGACAAAATGTCTTTAAGCATGCAATTCCAGTAATTGTGTGGTTTTGCGTCAAATTGACAATATAGACTTTTCATTAAAAAAAAATCTATTCATTAAATGATAGAAATTTGATCAAGGGAAAATAAAAAAGAATCGAGACTTTGGAAAAAACAGTCTAGTTTTGTAAATTTAGGTCAGAATTTTTGTCATTCAAACTTTGACTTTTGACAAATTGATGTTGCAAAGGTTCAACATGCTAAGTGTGTGGTACTTTCCTAATGAAAATGGCTTCGGTCAGAATTTTCTATTTAATTTATTAAAAATATAATAAGTGTGGACACAGAACTGTGTTGTCTGATTAGAAAATTTTCATAATGACTTGTAGATGGATGAATTCTGCAGGGTGCCACCAGGTGAATTTGTCATTCCAAAATCTACAAATCTGCTAAAAAGGTACATGTATAACCCTATAAACTGACCATATGGGACCATTTTATATCTCTTACCTTATTAGCTGGGTGTATTTTTCCATACTTGACTAAAACAACATTCTTTTTGATAGTAACATTTAACTTTTTTAATCTTGAAAAATCTTTTTTGCATCCATAATTTGCATAGATGAGTTTGCTCTACAAATAAAAGCAAAATATTTATATATCAGTTTAAATTTAACAATATAAAAGTAAACAATGAGTACAATCAATATATACAAACACCAGTTTTTTTAACTTGGTCGACCTTGTTTTGCTTTTAATATATAGAGTCTGCAATAACATATTGGTACATGTACTAGGTCTGATCTTAAAATGAAGTCTAATTTTTTTAAAGAGTTTTACTGTTGTTAACTTGTTGTTTTTTACTGAGAGTATAACCTCGGTTCAAAGGAATTTTAAAATATGTCTATACTGGTTTTTTTTCTAGTTGCCAGTGTAACTGGATATTGATTTTGTAAAAATATGTTGCTGGTAAAAAATAAAAATATCCTCTGTAAAAATTGACAGCTCTTAACTTCAATAGTAGTAAATTTTTCGAACAGTTTAGAGCTTGACATATTGTAAAATACCATTTATATTTGTCATTGTATTACTGCCTCAATAAGCTATATTACTACACTTCACCATTTATTCATATCTGTTTACTATATTTAAATATTTTCAAAACGAGAGGCAATTTAGAGCTTGAAATACATTAAAATATGGTTATGATGGTGTAGACACTTTTTTTCTTCATTAATGATGACATTTATCTAGGTTGCTTTAATTTTATCAATCTCTTCTCTGATCAGGCAAGCATACCTGTCAACTTTTCAAAATGCCCATAGGGGTTTTGCTTGCAAGATGGCTGTCATAGTCCTAAAAAACCTTCAAGGGGCCTGCAAATACATTTTAATGTTGTTTTTTTGCTTTTTCTTACTTCAATAAGCCTGCAGTCATTGTAAACTTAATTGTTTTATTAAAATTGAGGACAAAATTGCTCTTTCAAAATTTCAATTTGGGAGCCTCCATGGGTGAAATCCCTAACAAATAGTGACAGTTGGCAGGTATGGACAAGTCATTGACTATAACACTCACTCTAACAAAACCAGAAGGAGAGTAGGCATTGAATGGTATATAATCTGGGTGTATCCACATGTCTGTCATGTGATCAACACTTACCCTGACAAAACCAGAAGGAGAGTAAGCATTGAATGGTATGTAATCTGGGTGTATCCACATGTCTGTCATGTGATCACAATTACCCTGACAAAACCAGAAGGAGAGTAGGCATTCAATGGTATGTAATCTGGGTGTATCCACATGTCTGTCATGTGATCAACACTTACCCTGACAAAACCAGAAGGAGAGTGGGCATTGAATGGTATGTAATCTGGGTGTATCCACATGTCTGTCATGTGATCAACACTTACCCTGACAAAACCAGAAGGAGAGTAGGCATTGAATGGTATGTAATCTGGGTGTATCCACATGTCTGTCATGTGATCAACACTTACCCTGACAAAACCAGAAGGAGAGTAGGCATTAAATGGTATGTAATCTGGGTGTATCCATGTGTCTGTCATGTGATCAACACTTACCCTGACAAAACCAGAAGGAGAGTAGGCATTGAATGGTATGTAATCTGGGTGTATCCATGTGTATGTCATGTGATCAACACTTACCCTGACAAAACCAGAAGGAGAGTAGGCATTGAATGGTATATAATCTGGATGTATCCACATGACTGTCATGTGATCAACACTTACCCTGACAAAACCAGAAGGAGAGTAGGCATTCAATGGTATGTAATCTGGGTGTATCCACATGTCTGTCATGTGATCAACACTTACCCTGACAAAACAAGAAGGAGAGTAGGCATTGAATGGTATATAATCTGGGTGTATCCACATGTCTGTCATGTGATCAACACTTACCCTGACAAAACCAGGAGAGTAGGCATTGAATGGTATGTAATCTGGGTGTATCCACATGACTGTCATGTGATCAACACTTACCCTAACAAAACCAGGAGAGTAGGCATTGAATTGTATGTAATCTGGATGTATCCACATGACTGTCATGTGATCAACACTTACCCTGACAAAACCAGAAGGAGAGTAGGCATTGAATGGTATATAATCTGGATGTATACCAGACATGTTATCATGGTTATAATGTGCTTGGAATACTACACTGGTATTTGGCGTCGTTGATAATACTGAAATGCTGCTAGATTTTGATGTGCTGAAAAAAGAAAGTAAAGTAAGCGACATGTCTGTAGATTTGAGTTATATTAGCTTTAAAAATTCACGATGAAATATCTGAAATCTAATTAAATATTCCAATGAAAAAAGGCTTTGTCTTAGCCCCTTCCCCCCATTTTTTTCACATAGAAATTTTACAATATGTGGAGTCTATGGTTAAGAGTTAAACAAATGTTGTACATATATATGTTTTAAAGTTGGTTACAATTTTTGTAACTTAATCTTAAGTCTACATGAGCAAATGTTATGTTATTTTTGGTAATGCAGCATGCATTAAATTACCGACCTTTCCAAGTAGCCTTTGTAAATTTGTTGTACTGTTACACCACTGTCCCAGGTTAGGGGAGGGTTGGGATCACACTAACATGTTTAACCCACCACATTCTGTATGTATGTGTCTGTCCCAAGTCAGGAGCCTGTAATTCAGTGATTTTTGTTTGTTGTTGTGTTACATATTTGATTTTTTAGTTCATTTTGTTGTACATTAATTGGGATGGTAGTTTTGTCCTTTGAATTGTTTTACATTTGTCATTTAGGGCCCTTTATAGCTAACTATAAAGTATTGGCTCTGTTCATTGTTGAAGGCCTGTTTTATTCTATTTGTAGATCTTTTTTTATATAAAAAAAAATTATTTGACCGTCCAACAACCATGACAACTGTTAATTCAGAAATTATTGTGGCAGGTTTATAATTGCAATAATTTAAACTCGCATTTTGAAAGTTTTTAGATGAATTTACATGATTAAACAGGTTTTTCCTCAAAAGTGCAAAAGCTCAAATTGCATTTTAGTCTAAAATGACAAAACTGCAACCATAATTGCACGCAATAATTTCTTAATATACAGTAACCTTTTTTCTACAAGTAGACAAAAAAACAAATACACATTTTTGAGCCCATTATGAACCTATCTAACAAAGTACAAATATCTAACAAATACTTACTAATTACGATATGATAATAAGACACTGTATTGTTTCATTTTGACAGAATCAAGAGGGAAAGTAGACCAAAACGATATCAGATATTCTATAAACTTATTAGTTGTACCAATGCCTGATAGCATCACTTGTTTGGAGATCTCACTACAAATAAAAACAATTAAAGATTTAAACAAATCAGCAAAACTAAAAAAATATGAACAGAAAGATCAGCTTACAAAACAGGATGTGCCCACCTGTCTGGAGCACCAGCCACATGAGATTTTTGGTGAATATTTGGCTTATAAGCAATCATACTACATATTTTTATTTTTATAAAGTTGTCTCCCTTGTCTTATAGATTTCTTTGCTACCCATAATGCCAGAGTTTCTAGATTGCTTACAATTAAGGTCTGCAACTATTTGAAGAATGAATGGAAAACTAGGTCTGACATGTCTAATATTATTGGTAAGTTATATTATTATTTTTTTGTTCTCTTCTACCAGTCTTTTGTCATATTGTGTGTATATATAGTATGTGTTGCCATAGCATGTCACGTATGCTCTTACACATAAATGTACATTCATTTTTATAGCTATATAGTACTTTGTTGACTGTTGATTGCATGTCTATTTGTTCTTTCCTGTTTTCTTGCCATGGTGTTATCTAAGTTTTCCTGTTTTCTTGCCATGGTGTTATCTAAGTTTTCCTGTTTTCTTGCCATGGTGTTATCTAAGTTTTCCTGTTTTCTTGCCATGGTGTTATCTAAGTTTTCCTGTTTTCTTGCCATGGTGTTATCTAAGTTTTCCTGTTTTCTTGCCATGAACAGACTCTATTTTAAAAGAGTAAAATCCATTTTATTCCTTTTTCTAATCTTTTTCAATGTTTACCATAAATTGAATGCAAATTTCATAAAGAAACACACATTTTTTACAATATTCAGTGTTTTTATTCTTAAAACTGATAAAATTTACTTTTAATGTTCAGGAAATTTCCCAAAATATATGAAAGTTTTAAATATTTGTAGTGAAGCTGTATGTGACAACTTTTTTTTCGGGAAATGTCCCGAAATCATTTTCAACATTATTATTTATAATATATATGTTGGCAGAGCGTTTTAACAGAAATATCTGAAACACATTTCGGGAAATATCCCGACAAAAATTATCTAACTACAAAATATGTACACAGATGTCTTCAAATATTTCGGGATTTATCCCGAAAAATCAAGTGTATATGCTAGACCTAATGACTAATAATTTCTTTTCACATTTCGGGCAAAATCCCGAAAATATAAATCTAATATCAGGCACACACTTTTTACATAGATTTTTGTTACCCATTTCGGGAAAAATCCCGAAATAAAATCTACAAGCAGAAATAATGCGTTTTGATTTCTTAAACATTTTTGGGAAAAATCCCGAAAAACAAAATCTTAAAGATTTTACAACACAAAATTTTGATACATTTAAAAAGTTTTTACATAAATTTATTTTTTTAAATTTTGATTCATAAAAATTTTGATTCATAAAAAATATGTTTCTAACTGAAAAAAATATGTATTTGTTTATAACTACATTTTTCATTACTTTTCTTAGAAATATCAAGGTTACTCGCTATTGCATCCCCTTTGTCATGCTTCAGTAATTTTCTAAATATAATATCAGGCCAATTTGTCCCACAAAAAGGGGGTCTTTTTGTTACCTCTTAATACTATTTATTAGAGGTCGATTTTAAACTGGCCTAAGCATAAACTTTAACATGTAAACTGCAAAAGATTGTAAGTTATAAAACTATGATTTAAGGTTCAGGATTATTAAAATCCCCAAGCACATGTATTGTCCAAAAGCGTATTTAACTGCATATAAAATACCCCTGGTTCTCCTTAAACTGAACTAACTCGGTTATCACAAATATTTCAGTGTAAACTAAGGAAATTTTCAAAGTCAAAATTCCATTACTGAGAGGCTGGTGAGGAGGGCAATTACTGCGTCCATAACACATTGTCATGATTGTACCCTTCTTCCACAATCAGATTTCCATGTTCAGTAACTTATTTGTAATTGTTTAAAAAATACTGACTTCATAATGAACACTTGAAAGTACAAAGTTTCAAGTTTATTTGAGTGACCATAACATCATAGTAAACTATTGTACAAAAAACCTTTACCTACTGTACTGTTGTACATCTTGAAAAACAAAATAATTGATAAAAACTAGTTTCAACTCATTCAAATGCCAATGAAATTTTAAAATAGGAATGAAAAACAAAATCAAACTCAAACTCAAAAATATTCAATAATGTAGCCTCATTTCATTTTCCTAATTGCACAATTTTTTTTTGTCACAGAAAACATGGAAGAAACTATCTTTAATTATATTTTTCTAAATTTCTTTGATATTCTCCATAGCAAAATATAAAATACATGTAGTAGTACTCTATAATATTACAAAAGCATACAATAAAAGATAACTACAAATCATAGTATACATAGGAATAAATCTTCATAGCATGTGCAATGTTTGTAACATATTCAGTTGGAATTATTACATATCAATATAAATTGATCTGCTTCTTTACTGATGCCTTGTTTTCTCTTCCTTTCACTCCTGCCTATAAGAACAAAGTAAATTAACAGTTAATAAAATATAACAAAAGCATTCTATTCCGCTGAACATGCTAAAAGTTAATATTAACTGTGAAATCAACAATTTTGATCATGTTGATAGGTTGAGACTATAACCGTTTGACATTTATAACAAAACTTCTTTGCCCCCTCTGACCATTTTTATTGCCTTGTCTGATGTTTAACACAATCACAATGATCATAATGCACATAATGTTTCTGAATTTTTTTTATCACAGTCTGCACTGTTAGCCACTAGTCCAATGCCCCAGACCAGTAAATAATGATTCGGACTAGTATATATTATTAAAATTTTATATAGTTATATAGGGACAAGTTTTGATATTTAGTGTCCGTACTAGTAGATGAAAACGTTTTTGGCTCAGTCTGTTGTCAATAAAGATAGTATAGGCAATAAGTTTTCAAAATTATTTAGTGTAAAGTTGTGTTCTTTTCCCTTTCTCCAATTGAATGTTCCTGACAACCTGCATTCTTTTATGTTAACTTTTTTTCTTTTTAAAAACACAAATCGAGATATACAACGGGAGCAACATTGAGTTTGCATGTGGCTTTCTTAAGTCAAGACATTTCCTGTCACCTAAAGTTGTATCTTAAGGATGCTTGAGGGTATAAAAATTCAGCAAAAATTTAAACATTTTTTTTTCATTACAAATTTTATCTCTTATACTATTAGAAGTTAATATATGATATGGTAAAAAAATCAACCAAAAAATCTATTTGTTTTGGCCCCAGATGATTTTTGAAATGTTCATACCACTGAAAAAGCTCTAAATTATCTCCCTTAGATGAAAAAATGCCATTTTTTGGCATTAAAATTGAAACATCTTTTCCAACTCATGGGTGACTTATATTTTTCATTATTTTTTCTCAAAATAAGCTGTACTAAAACTCAACTATTGTAAAATTTAAGCAATTTCTGTAATTTAGTTCTTTATATTTTGAAATTACATTTTTTTCCTCTTACATTTTGTCCTATTACATTTTGTCCTATTACATGTTTTAGTTCTACAGTAAAAGGTACTTAGCAAAAAATACATGCTTCTTTCGAAGGCAAATTGTGAGCTTTAATTAACGGTGACCCTATACTTTTATTTTTCTATTTAAGTACATGTATAGGATATATAAATAAAGTTTATTTCTAGAAAAAAATAGCAAAATTCTATGTTTAAAAACAGAAATTGTTTTATGTCTGCGATCCCCCTTAAAGCTTTTGTTTTGGGGAATTTGGTATTGACAGTAGATGTTTGTGTGTTTTTGGTTATTCAATTCTACAATCACTTGTTGATCATTTCATTAGACAGTTGACCTATAGATACAAATATGATAAAACCTTTTCAACTGATTTTTATAGTTTGTTCTTATGTTGTGCTGTAACACCACTGTCCCAGGTTAGGGGAGGGTTGAGCAACCAAAAATTTGTTTAACCTGCCACATTCTTTGTGTGCCTGTCCCAACTCAGGAGCCAGAAATTCCATAGAAGTCGTTGGTTTACTTATGTTATATAATACATTTGATTTTCGCTACTTGTTTTGTTATAAATTATATAAATTAGGCCGTTAGTTTTCTCAAATGTTTTTGTTCATATTTTTTCTTGTTATGGGACCTTTTATAGCGGACAATATATACAGTATCGGTTTTTATCATTCATAAGGGGTTAGGGGAGGGTTGAGCAACCAAAAATTTGTTTAACCTGCCACATTCTTTGTGTGCCTGTCCCAACTCTGAGTGAGGAGCCAGAAATTCCATAGAAGTCGTTGGTTTACTTATGTTATATAATACATTTGATTTTCGCTACTTGTTTTGTTATAAATTATATAAATTAGGCCGTTAGTTTTCTCAAATGTTTTTGTTCATATTTTTTCTTGTTATGGGACCTTTTATAGCGGACAATATATACAGTATAGGTTTTTATCATTCATAAGGGTGTACAGTTACCTAAAACTGCTTATATCCACTTTATTCAAACTTTGGTGGATAGTTGTCTCATTGGCAATCATGATCTGTAATAAACAGATAAAAATTCTTGAAACGTTACAATATGTTTTATCTATATGAACATCATGGATTATTTATTCTTTTAAAAATTCTGTGAATAAATAAATGTTGAATGGGTCCATGGGACACATATTATGCCCCTGCTTGCATATAACATTTTAAGGGGTCATAAATAAAAAATGGTAAAAGTGACACACAGTACCCAAATGAGTACTTGATCTGAGTTTTGTGGTTATAAGCATTGTGAATAAGTTTCAGTACATTTGGTTAAGCAAACTTAAGTTTATAGTAAACTAAAACAAATAAACAGATGCGCCATGTGCACATGATACCTCCATCACATTTTCAAAGAATAAAGTTCAATATAAACTTCTTAATAAAATTGAGAATGGAAATGCTGGGAATATATGTCAACAACCCGACCAAAGTGCAGACAACAACCAAAGTCCACAAATGGGTCTTCAACACAGTGAGAAAATCATGCACTATAAGTGTTTCTCTTTTCTCTTTTTTCATATAGAATAAACCTTTGGTTTAATGTTTGAAAGTTGGTTGCACACTAATAATTTTTTGCATCCTTAAATTAATAATAGCTTACTGTTGGGTGTGATCCAAGTCTCTGTACATGTGTTGAAGACTGTACTTTGGTTTTTCTTTTACAAATTGTGACTTGGATGGAGAGTTGTCTCATTGGGAGTCATACCACATCTTCTTGAATCTAATATTATGTACAAACATACAAGGATAAAACTAAATGTCCCCACCGCTATGACGGGGCATAACAAAATGCATATACATTTGTATATATAGAGCATCAGGACTCTTATAAAGACTGAACATGACAGTACCTTATTCTGTATTCTTTCATCTTATCCCCTGATTGCTGACATGAATTTTGGTTCTTATTTCTTTTACTTCCAGGAAATTTTGGTATGAAAGCACCATTTTTCAAGCTAAGCGTACCCATGGTTTGTCCTGGGCGTATTTTGATAAAAATGATAAATGTTGACTGCATCTTTTGGTGTCTTTCTTGTAAAACAATAATGCAAAGCCTCTGTGTGTTGTTTAAATTTACAAATCATAGGAATTAACCAGTAACATATATTGTATTATAATTGCACTTCTGAAATAATCCTGACTGGTCAGTGACTGTACAGTTTCAGCATATTTTCCTTTGTTCTTAATTTTTCTGATATTTAGCTGAATGCAGGATCAATGAGAATATTCATGTGTGTGGCCAACAGGTACTTACAATCAGAGAACCTGAAAAAAAATTATCTGTTGAGTTCTTGACTAGTTTCATTTATTTATCCATTAAAGAGATAGAGCTTTCTTAGAATTTTAAAAGGTGGAAGCAGTATAATTACACTAAAATATGTAATAAACAAGAAGTAATTGTAACAGGATGCTGTTACGAAGTCTCCCAAACAAAGCTCCCATAATTAGCCATTTCCATGGTCCCATATTTTATTAGATTTGTTTTATTATCCCATACAAGAATATATAAGGTTTAGAGGTGGGGATCTCTACTGTTTACAGGTATTCTAACAAAAGGGTGTGGGGTAACCCCATAGACTCCCCCTATATTTGGTTTGATTTGTTAAATTGTCCCATTCAAGAATATATATGGTTTAGGGGTAGGGATCTGAACCGTTTACAAGTTCTCAAACCTGAAGGACTTCCCTTTTATTTCATTTGATTTGTTTAATTGTCCCATACGAGAATATATATGGTTTAGGGGTGGGGTTCTGGATGGTTAACAAGCTTTCAAACAAGAGGGGGTAGGGCTGAACCCCAGAGAAATTCCTTTTATTTCATTTCATTTATTTAATTGTCCCTTGCAAGAATATATATGGTTTATGGGTTGGGATCTGGACCATTTACAAGTTTTCAAACAAGAGCGGTGGGAATGACCTCTAGGGAATTCCCATTTCTTTCATTTGATTTGTTTTATTGTCCCATGCAAGAATATATATGGTTTAGGAGTGGGGATCTTGATCGTTTACAAGTTCTCAAACAAGAGGGGTTAGGGGTGACCCCAGGGACTTGCCTTTTATTTTATATGATTTGTTTTATTGTCCCATACAAGAATATATATGGTTTAGGGTTGGGGATCTGGATAGTTTACAAGATAATAGCACATTCTCAAATTGAAGAGAGTGGGGGTTTCCCCCAGGGACTGACCCTATATTTCATTTGATTTGTTTTATTGTTCTGTGATCATTTCTGAAGACTGCATGGGTTTATCACTTACAGTTTTCAAGTCATTTGAATTTTTTTTAAATAAAATCCCATAGTGTAACCCCTCCCCTCTTTATGCCCCTTAAAATACCCCTTAAGGTGGTATGGGTGTCTTCCTTCATCTTGGATTGTAAAAAACAGAGAATCAAAGGTCCAGATTTTCCATCAAGTTAGCAAAATTTGATGCAGGAATGCAGATGTTTAATGTACATTTTCATTTAAAAGTACCAATTTATAAAAATATAATTTCTAAATATTGATATTTTTGCAAATGTTAATTATTTTTGGTTGTTTTTATTAATTTTTTTTAAATTGGCATTTTAAGGGGAGGTTACTCTAAAAAAGTGCATTTTCTGAAGGATTCTGTATGGAATTTTCCTATTTTGTATTTTAGTCGGAAAAAACGTACGATGACCCTATCTTTTCTTTTGATATTCTCAAAGCATTGTCTGAAAGCTATCTTTTCCTGAAGTATTTAACAATTCTATTATTTTGTTTAGTTTCTAATCACAAAATAGTGTTTTTTCCTGTATAATCCATACAAAATGTGTCATTTTGTCCCGTCCTGTAGCTTGAGAAAATCCGTGGTGACCTAACATTTTAATTATATTTTTCAACATGTATTAATAGATACAACGTTTTGGCAAAGTATGAACAAATTCTACCATTTTTATTTTAGACTCCCATACCACCTTAACAGAAGGGAAGCTTCAATAAAAATGCTTGTTTTGGCCCCTTTTTGGCCCTTAATTCTTAAACTTTGGCCCCATAACCCCTCAAATGAATCATAACCTTCTACTTGTGGTCTCAACATTGAGGTATAATTATATTAAGTTATTATCCTGAAACTAGAAAAATTCGTAAGGGTTCCACGGAACCCAGTGTCTCGCCTACTTTTGCTGTTAATCGCAGACTCAACAAAAATAAGGAAAAACATCAATAAAAATTTCCCTCTCGATACTGTCTTTTGATTGAAAGAAGCTAACAAGTTTGGTAAAAAAATCCAGGATAGTTTATGAATCTAATAAATGTTTTATAAACTTTAACTGCAGACTGTATGTAATGTTAACTGGAAGAAAAACTAAGTCCATTTATAAGTAAAATATGGAAAAAACTATTTTGAAAACTTAAACAACAGAGTGAATGTTTTGTTTCTGGCAAAAAAAAACTAAGTCCATTTATAAGTAAAATACGGAAAAGTGGAAATTTATTTTTACAAAATTTTCTTCTTAATACTTTCTTATGATCATAAACAAGCTTCTGTCCAAGTTTGGTACAAATAAAGGATAGTTTATGAAAGTTATTAAAATTTTAAAAACTTTAACCACAGAGTGAATGTAATGTTTCCTCGCAGAAAAACTAAGTCCGTTTATAAGTAAAATACGGAAAAAATGGAATTTTATTTTTCCAAAATTTACTTCTGGATACTTTCTTATGATCATAAACAAGGTTCTGTCCAAGTTTGGTAGAAATTCAGTATAGTTTAAGAAAGTTATTAAAATTTCAAAAACTTTAACCACAGAGTGAATATTTGTGGACGCCGCCGCCGCCGCCGGAATGTAGGATCGCTTAGTCTCGCTTTTTCGACTAAAGTCGAAGGCTCGACAAAAATGCTTGTTTTGGGCCCCATTTTGGGCCCCTAAATGGTTGGGAGCATCATCCACAAAATTGATCCCAACCTTCCTTTTGTGGTACTTTGAACCTTCTGAGAAAATTTCATAAAGATCTATTCACTTAAACTAAAGTTATTATCCGGAAAACAATGTGTCTTCGGAAGACGACGACCACGACATCATACCATTATACAATCCCCCCAAAAATTGGGGTCGTATAAAAACATAATAGATTTTATACCAATATGTGAATTAAGATATTAAGGTACAATGCAATGTATGTGCCTGTTCCAAGTCAGGAGCCTATAATGCAGTGGTTGTCATTTGTTGATGTGTTACATATATTTGCTTTTTGTTCAGTTTTGTACATAAATTAGGCAGTTAGTTTTTTTGTTTTCTTGTTTTACATTTGTCATTTTTGGGGCTTTTATAGCTGGCTATGTGGTATGGGCTTTCCTCATTGTTGAAGGCAGTACAGTGACCTTAAGTTGTTAATTTCTGTGTCATTTGGTCTCTTGTGGAGAGTTGTCTCATTGGCAATCATACCACATCTTCTTTGTATAAACATAAATCAAATAAAGTTAAATACAACATTTAAAAGTGTTGACAATGGTTGATGTTAATTACATTTCTGATATATCAGATTTTCTTGAGGTGAATATATAAAATACAAGATTTTATGAGGGCTTGGATCCCGCTAACATGTTTAATCCTGCCATCTTCTGTGCCTGTCCCAAGTCAGGAACCTGGACAATCAGTGGTTGTTGTATGTTGCTGTGTTGCATATATTTGTTTTTAGTTATTTTATTTGTATATTAATATTAAGGTCATATTACTTCTGAATTGTTTTACAATTGTAATTTCGGATCTATATATGACTATGCAGTATGAGCTTTGCTCATTGTTGAAGGCTGTACTTTGACCTATAGCTAACTGACCGACGGAGGGACAGGTGTAAAATAATATATATGTCTGTCAACTTTTTCTTACAATTTCATACATTTCCCATATCATTGACTATTTTATCATTACTTACATCTGTCCATTATTATGCTGTCTTTTAGGTCACATTGCATTTCAAGCTGATGTTCAATACTTGCACAGTTGCACACCTAGAAAAAAAATCTGCAAAATTAAGATAAAACAGTCTTGTGCAACTGTCACACTAATTTAGATAGACAGTCGTGTGAGTTTCTAACAGAAAATTTACATCACATCAATGAGAAATTCAAAAAAGTAAATAAAATTATACATTTGTCGCTATCGTTGTTGAGGTTACATGAGTGATTTATCTGCCTTATTTTTACATGTTCACAAATTAGTATCCAGGAGAACTGTAAATATATAGAGGCTTTGTACCCTCCCACTGAAATTTTGTGCTCTTAAAAGGAAACCAGGTGCTTTTTCTAAGTAAGAAAGTTTATGAATTATTCATCATCATGATCATGTCCTCACATCTAATTTATAAAAGATGATTTTATTGATCATTGAAATGTGTATCAGAGTGAGAACTTTTCAATGTTCATTTTTTGGGGGAATATTATATTACCCTAAACTTAATATTTTTGTTGTCTTTAATTAAGTAACTGAGACAGTACTGAAAATAAAATTTTCATATCTCTTCATTTATCCTGGGGGATTAAAACCCATGAAATTGAAATTTTTCACACATAATTGACTAATAGTACTTAGTAATTGGGAATGTAAACATGTAATAATGTTTTCCCAGTAGGCAGTTTAACCAAACTTAAGATAGACAAGACATAATAAATCTATTATACTATATACACAGCATGATCAGGACATGTGCTCCTATCATAATGATGAACTAAGTCCATACCAGGGCCGTAACTGCCTATGAGGCAGGGGAGGCAGTTGAGGCAACTGCCTCCCCTGATTTTTGTACACCAAATTTTTTTTTTGAAGTAATAAAATGAAATATTGACAATATGTACACGAAGAACTTGAATTTATATTATAAACAACACAAGTTTACAGTTTTAACAGTGTTATCATGATACGTGATATATCTGTCATTTTCCGGAAATTTTTTACCGAAAGTGAACCGTTTCAGTATTTTATTTTTCGTGTGGCCGTCCGTCTGTTATTCAGTATTCGTACAATTTTGAATAAACTATTCACATTTATTTAGGGGCTCCATTAAGCAGAGGAAGTTCCCTTTGTATTGTGAATCTTTTATGATATTGGAAATTCGTTACTGGCTGAATCAGCTGTTGTGTCATTTTTTTAACGTCTCCCGGCCAATCGTACGAGAACATTATGGTCAATGCCTTAGTAGTTAAACACTCCAATTTGTTGAAGAAACTTTCTAAACTAACTATATACTAGTTTAGAAAGTCCCTGGTTGTAGTTATATACATGTCTGTTCAGCTTTCAGCGATGTTAAAATTCAAGGTCCTCGACAAAAAAATATCTTGCCTTCTATGATCTTGCTTTTTTTGAAAACTGCCAACGACAGACAAAAGTGGAAAATCTTCGTTACTGCCCTACACGCCAATGGCGTACAAGGGCAGTAAGTAAGTAAGTAAGTAAGTATGATCTTGCTTTATATGTTTTTTTAACTTACCAGTTTGATTTCTAACAAAAATATATCTTTAAATACAGATAATAATTGTTTGTATAAAAAATTACTTCAAGGATCCAGCAATACTGATGTTTCTTAAAGTAAGGAAATCGAAGGAAAACGGGTGATTTTTAGCCATATTGAGAACAAAATCCGCGGTCACAATGTATTTAATGTTAATAATTATAGGTCAAAGTACGGCCTTCAAGACGGAGCCTTGGCTTACCCCGAACAGCAATCTCAGTTTGATTTTGCATAAAAATTGCTTTCTTAAAGTAAGTAAATCGAAGAAAAACGGTTCATTTTTAGCCATTTTACTGCGAGAAAAAAATCGGCGGGGGCTGCGCCCCCAACCTCTCTCTCTAAGGGGCCTCAATAGACGGCCCCAAACCCCTGCCTCCCCTGAATTCGAACCCTAGTTACGGCCCTGCATACTGTCACTGAGTGTCCCTTTAACAAATAATGCAAAGTTAAAATTTTTTATTTAGATTCTGTGCTTTTTTAAAATTTTAAACATTCTTATAAAATTGAGAATGGAAATGGGGAATGTATCAAAGAGACAACAACCCGACCATAGAAAAAACAACAGCAGAAGGTCACCAACAGGTCTTCAAATTGTAACGAGAAATTCCCGCACCCGGAGGCGTCCTTCAGCTGGCCCCTAAACAAATATATACTAGTTCAGTGATAATGAATGCCATACTAATTTCCAAGTTGTACACAAGAAACTAAAATTAAAATAATACAAGACTAACAAAGACCAGAGGCTCCTGACTTGGGACAGGCCAAAAATGCGGAGGGGTTAATCATGTTTATGAGATCTCCTATAGTTTGCTTGAAATAGATATATAATTGTTTTATACTTAATCATCTGTAGATTTTGTTATTAATGAAAAAAAAAGAATTACCTCAACTGATTTATCAATATTTAGGTCACAAGGTTTTTTTCCCTGATGATAGAAGTGTGTCTAGAAATTGCTTCAGATTACTTTTAAGCAAATAGAACAGTTTTGAACATTTAAAAGGTCACAAGAACATGTAAATATTAATTACACACATTTTTGATGACCAACAATGTATTAAGAAATTTTCAAAGAACATATATATATAGTTTAAAAATAAAAAGCACAAAAAAACACATTATAAATCGAACATTGTTTCTGTTAGCACTTTCACCGCATCTCCTACAGTTCATCAGACAGAATTGTTATGGTTACTAGTAACAACTTGTGATGTTACCTAATAGTATCGTCATGCGGTAGTTTGTGTATATTACGGAATCTTATTCACGGACCGAATTTCATTTCCTATTTAAAGTCAGCTTATACACATGTCAGTGGCGGATCTAGAAATTTTCATAAGTGGGGGCCCACTGGCTGCCTAAGAGGGGTCCCGATTTCGTCACGCTTCAGTGATTCCCTATAACAACCAAATTTTTTTCTCAAAAGGGGGGGGGGGGGGGCCCGGGCCCCCTGGGCCACCCCCCTAAATCCGCCTCTGCATGTACAGTTCAAGAAAATAGTGTTCATTGGCTTCACGTGGAATTTTATCTTCGGTCCACATCTTAAACTAGAGGCTCTTAAGAGCCTTTGTTGCCCACCTTGGTCTATGTGCATATCATTATAAACGAAGGACACAAATGGATTCATGACAAAATTGTGTTTTGATGATGGATCAGATGCATTTGTAGATCTTACTCTACTGAACATTCTTGCTGCTTACAATTATCTCTATCTATATAATGAACCCAAGAATCTAAAAATTACAAAAATTTACGAACAAATTGACAAAAATTGACTATAAAGCCTAAAGGGCAATCACTCGTTAATGCGATTTGGTCGACTCATGCAGACTTTTTTGTAGATCTTACTTTGCTGAACATTATTGCTGTTTACAGTTTATCTCTATCAATAATAATTAATATTCAAGATAATAACCAAAAACTGCAAAATTTCCTTAAAATCACCAATTCAGGGGCAGCACAAAGACGGACGACAGAGGCCAAATGATGAGAAAAGCTCACTTGACCTTTCAGGTCAGGTGAGCTAAAAAGGGATATATTTTAAATTTTCTCTTTCCACATTGGCACACAAAGTGTTCCTAAACATGGTGAGTTTCTAATTGACGGGTCCTTTATCTGCTGTCACTTTGTGAACTCTCACTCTATCAATTAGTCTATTGGTTTGACCTATGTACTTATGATTACACGTGGGACAGGTTGCACAATAAATATTTTTTTATGAATTACAGTTCATATAAAAAAGAAGATGTGGTATGATTGCCAATGAGACAACTGTCCACACCAGACCAAAATGACACAGACATTAACAGCTATAGGTCACTGTACGGCCTTCAACAAAGAGCAAAGCCCATACCTAAAGTCAGCTATAAAAAGCCCTGTTCATGCTTTTATACTGTTTTATTGCTGTGCCTGATTTCAGAGTTTTACTTTGTCTCACTTCTAGCATTTCACACATTCCAAACCTGGGACCCTTGCATTTTTGTAAATTTCTGCCACCTTCTGTGTACTAAATTTTGCTCATGAATGTAAGAAGTTTCTTCAGATTTGGTGCTTGTCGACAGCTCCCAATAAGCTGTGGTTCATTGAATCAGTGATTTTTTTATTATCTCCCTTTAAAGGACACCTTTCACTGTGAAAAAGTCCTCTTATTGAAAGTCAACCTTGAATTTAATAGTACTTTATCATGAAATAATGTCCAATTAAAGGACACTTTTTCACAGCATCCGATAAACTAAAATAATATTATAGGGTTAATAATAAAAGGGTTATTGCATGAATATTGGGGAATATTGTCCAGAGTAGAATTTAATATTGCACGAGCTTTAGGAGCCTCTGGCCTTTGTTAGTCTTGTATTATTTTAATTTTAGTTTCTTGTGTACAATTTGGAAATTAGTATGGTGTTCATTATCACTGAACTAGTATATATTTGTTAGGCATATTTGTTAAGGGGCCAGCTGAAGGACGCCTCTGGGTGCAGGAATTTCTCGCCACATTGAAGACCTGTTGGTGACCTTCTGATATTGTTTTTCTATGGTCGGGTTGTTGTCTCTTTGACACTTTCCTCATTTCCATTCTCAATTTGATTATCTTTGGTTACTATCTTTTGGAAATATTATATTGCTATGAAATAATAAGGGTTATTGCATGAATATTAGGGAATATTGTCCACTGTAGAATTATATATTGCACAACCTTGCGAGTGCAATATATGTTCTGCGAGTAAAAATATTCTTAAGTAAAAATTGGTTAAAACTAAGATCTTGTCGTTGATTACGTCAGAATAATTTCTAGTATATGAGGGCCTCAGTGGTGAGGTTTTAAGAAAACAGAAAAATCGGCCCTGAAATTAATTTAAATTTAAAAGAATATGGATTTAAAATGGTGCTTAATTATAAAATTAAGGAAAATCAAATTATGGGCGACAATGATTAAAAAATAAATATTTGATAATCCCATTGTAAGCATTAAAACCCTCATTTATAACTGTTGACATGTTCCCCTATGACTATGTTCATTGACTCTGGTACCAAACAAAATAAAATATGCATTAATATATCTTAGTGCACAGAAAATAATTCATATGTTGTGGTTCTAAAGTTTTATTCTCGCTATTTTAAATTCATAGTACGTTTTCACAAGCAGGGAATTTAAAATATTTAAAGGAATCACTAATTCCAGAGAAATATGTCTGTTAGTTAATACAAAATGTCAGTTTATTTATAAAAAAAAATCAACCAAATACTGTTTATTTATAATGAAAACTTCAGAATAAAGTAAATGTTAGTTATTCGCCGGTTGTCATGTTCATCGTGAATGAAAAAAAGTGATACCTTCACGTATTTTGTTATTTTTATAGCTTTGAGTATAGACAGTAAGGCATATATAATTAACATTATTATGATGAAATAACATTGAACAGCAACTATTTTGAACGATTCTTTCTTGTTCAAATTGTAAAAACCTCAATAGCTTATGGGGGGCTGCGCCCCCTAGCCCCCTGCCTCGGTATAAACTGAAGGCAAGCTACACCACTGCTTTCTGTGGGAAATATTATATTGCTATACAATAATAATAGTAAGTCCAGAGTAATATTTTATTGCAGATTTTCATTGTGATTAAGGCACTAAAACAAGTATTTATATGTTAATGCCAGCATTTATTGTTTACAAAGAGTCTACAAAACTTTAAATTAAATACAATTAAAAGTCAAGAAAACCCTGGACCCTAGCCAAAGGTGTACTTGAATTGGTCTATATAAAATTTGGTAGTATTGTTTTTTAAAATGAATAACTTTATTTCTGAATTTTAAATTGTTTTTTTTTTAAACTGTGTAAGAGAAATTATTGCTCTATCTAATAAGCATCAGTGGCGGATCCAGGGGGTGGGTTCCGGGGGTGCGCACCCCCCCTTTATTTTTGCCATATGTTTTGCACCCCCCCCCCCTTTTGCCCTGGGTGCCCTGGGTTAGCACCCCCCCCCCCCCTTTCGAAAATTCCTGCATCCGCCCCTGAGCATTGACCAGTTGAAATTATTGTGATCAAGCAAATGACAAAAACAATATTCTGAATTCAGATTTTCCTCATACCTGTCACTGTCAGGTAACCTGGGGATTTCCAAACCGAAGTGGTTCGTCTGAAAAAGTTGGAATTTACAGAATAGGTGACGGGTAACAGGTCTGTGGACGAAACAAACACCCTCACCTTCAAACTGGTAAAGTTCAACTTCTACTACTAACAATCCAGACATGCTTGAAACTTTTAATTTCTCAAGAAGACCCCATCAGCAGTGCGATAGAAGAACGTCTGTTATCCAAATGCAATCAAGGAACCAGTTCAGGTAAGAAAAACTTGTTGTGACCTTGAACTTGAAGATGCAGAGCTTTTTTGAATGAAAACTTGACAGTGAGTACGGCGGAAGCCTGTTGTTGAAATTATTTCAATATGGTCCTATATATGGTAAACATTTAGTTAAAACAAGTGTGAGAGTATAATTTACGTTTAAAGAGCTAGGTTTTTTGTTTTGTTTCTTTTTTTATGGGGGGGGGATGAGGGTAGGTCACTACAGTGCAGTGTAGTGGTAAGAGTGGTTGTTTTTTTTGCACGGAATAAAAATGAAAGAAGACATATGTTTATGTTGAACGTTTTCTGTCATGAACGTTGCACGAAAAATACATGCTTTGGTTTAATTGAACCTTTTTCTGACTGAAAAATTGCTGCCTCCTTGTATGGGGGTCTCATTGGGGGGGGGGGGGTTCCAATCCCGGATCCCGCTTACTGTTTTGTCAGATTCCCGTATCCCGCTTGCACTATGTACATAAGCAATTCTCATTTTTTTGTCATTTCCCGGGTCCCGCAAGACCTAATTTCCCGTTTTCACGCCACAATAATTTGACTTTCACGTGTCACGCTTACAAAAAATCGGCAATCCCGCGTCACGCTTAGACCCCAATGAGACCAACTTGTATTAACTTTACATTTGATATTCCCGATTAAGTATAATACACATGCATTTATGATATAATTCAATTTGGTTTAAAGCTTTTAAAAAAGTATTTCTTGACGATCCCTGCCAATTTAAGCGTTTGAATTTTATTTGAACAATACTGAGCTTGCAAAATAAGCATTTGAAAATCAAGATGCTCATAAAATTAAATAAGCAGAATATGTTGCACGAGGCACCAGTCTTGTAAGACAGAAAGTCAAATTAAAAAGTTAAAACACATAGAAAGTAAAATAAAAACACGGCAATCATGTCGCACAAAAATAACCCATTATCCACCCTCTGTCTCTGAAAGGTATAGATAAGGGACCTATCAATTGGTTTTTATGGGGGTCTAGGATGAAAAATTTTGTCCTGCATTCTATTAGTTGTTATGTATTTTTCACTCTTTTTGGTCCTGCCTTTTTTGTACTAAAATAGAGAATGGAAATGGGGAATGTGTTAAAAAGACAGCAACCTGGCTACCAGAAGAGCAGAAACCAGCAGAAGGCAACTAATGGGTCTTCAACATAACGAAAAATCCCACACCAGGAGGCATGCTTCAGCTAGCCCCAAAACAAAAATGTGTACTAGTGCTGTCTAGTTCATTAGTTTATCCTCCCCTTTTTTACATGCATGTAAATAGATCTTAATAAGTCATCCTGCCTTTTTTTTGGCAAAGTGTCTCATCCCCTATTTTATTTCTCCAAACTCCTGTCCCCAGGCTTCTTTTTTGGTCCAAAATTTCTCAGTTATCATACATATTTTTAAATTACTGTACAATATCTAAGGTAGAAGGTATTCAGAAAACAAAACAATTTTGGACATTAAACAAGTTACCATATTTTGTTAAATTTCGTGATTTTCTTTGTTTTTCATCAACTTTTTAAGTATATTTTAGATTAAAAAAGTATATATATATATGTGCGCACCCAAGAAACAACTTTATACTAGTGAGATTATGTTGATAGTTATAATTAAGTTTCTGTTAAATTATTTTGTTGTTTCTTGGCTGTGCACAATGTTTCTACAACAGAATTAAAGATAGAATTTAACTGCATAAATTCATTTTTGTGAAAACAGTATATATTATGACGTAATTATGATGTCATCACATAAAAATCTTAATGTTTTTCATTGATATTGCTTGACTGTGGCCTATGCATTTCTCAACAGTATGTGTCAATTTGAGAAAGTTATCAAACATTTTGTTTTCTTGGGCCAAAACCATGCAGGCCTTAATGCCCCTACTCCTTTCATTCTGATTTTTTTATATTATTGTCTATTTGCATAATGTTATTATTAATAAAACCTCAATCTTTATACTAAACTTCATATTGTATATATGTTCCAGACCATATGAGTATTTGGACCGTACACCTATAATAGTGCGGTCAGACCATGTGTACGGTCAGACCAATATTTATGAGTGTACTCATACAGTCTAGTTAGGACTAACTGGCCCCTGTATGTATTTGGACTATATGGGTTAATTTTAGACAAACATTTATCCAGAAACATGAGAAAAGCGCTTTGGACGCAATAAATTATTAAACGTGTTGTTTTCAATTTTTTACATCACTGGGTCGATACCTGTGCTGGTTGACCATCATATAGCTCTTCAATTGTTTCGGTACTTATACATCTTTGGATTTTAAATGTTTGGCTTTGAGCGTTCCTGATGAAGGTAAATCCAGAAAAGTGCTTCAGACGCAATAAATTATTAAAGGTGTATATAAATTGTATTCAATTTTTTTTTTATCGAAATCTGTTATTGAATATATATACATGATATAAAACACAAAAATTAATATAATGACAATTAGATGAATAAAGTGAAATATATCATCATATCACCAACCCTAATAATCTGGAAACAACTATTTAATATTTGAGTAACAAAACTACCTTTATTTATTCTTTGCACTAGTTTTTGATGCATTTTGTTATATTTTCTCTATGTGTTTTCAAGGGATTTTTTTATAGTTTTTGTCCAGTGTCTGTGATGTTTTTGTAGAAGAGTTCCTACATCTTCTAAAATATTTTCTTCCAACATTATGTTTATTCTGATAACTTCAATTTCAGCCAGCATAATTCAATATCATGTATTAACTGACATGCTAAATGCACAGGTCCAGGAGCTTAACAGAATTTTAAGCTGTGATTTATAATGATACTGTTCCACAACATTTTAGGGTCAGACAAATTTAATGCTTGATTGGGAGCAATTATTTGTGGTCACTTAAACTGAAGAAATTTATTGCTTTTAATTGATTGACCATGTGCAGCTGGTAAGCACATAATCAGCTGATTTACTAAAACAACTTTGAT
Source organism: Mytilus edulis (assembly GCA_019925275.1). Classification (NCBI taxonomy): domain Eukaryota; kingdom Metazoa; phylum Mollusca; class Bivalvia; order Mytilida; family Mytilidae; genus Mytilus; species Mytilus edulis. The sequence goes on along the minus strand of CM034359.1, from coordinate 23,658,243 downwards.
TACCTTGAATATTATTATGGATAGAGAGAAATTTTTAACAGCAATAAGGTTCAGCAAAGTAAGATCTACAATTAGATCAACATGACCGGAGTTATACATGTATAGTCTATTTAAATAATTTTTTGGTAAATTTTTGTAATCTGAAACTACTGGTCCAAATACATGAAATACAATACAATACATTACAATACAATATATAATATGTATACAATATGGAATCAAAGGAGTAGGGGCAATAAAGGTCATTTTTTTCGATTGAATTTTGCTATTATCTTGAAAACTAAAACAGATAGAGAGAAACTTTAAAATGCAAAAATGATCAAAAAAATACTCTTGTGTTTGGATCAAGAGCTAAATAAGATCATGAAGATAGAGAGAAACTAAACAGACGTCATTGATCAGCAATATATTTATGATACAATTTTTTTTTATTAAAGATCTATTAAAAAACATACACATATATATATTGTAAGATAATTAAATCATCAAGAGAAGGTATGCACATGTATATATACAACTCCTCTAAATTTAACCCAACACTGTATCGGTTATAAAAAAGTTAAAGGATAAAATCATGCATTCTTGATATCAATAAATTGAATGTTCAATGTTGACAAATCGTTATATTTGATCTGTCAACCTATAAATATAAAGCAGGAAAAGGAAAAGAGAAATAAAATAATATTAGAAAATTTGCAAAATTGATATAAAAATGAGTAAAAGTTGTAAAAATAAACGTACAACTATCCTAACACATGATCATAAGACACCTCTCTTGTAGTCTTAACTTTATGACCAATATAAAGAGATGTCCTAATTTAGGACCGCCTTGTGAAACCCACTTAGGACTAAGATATGTCGTAAGACCATCCTAAGACATGTCTAAGCCCGAAGACAACTTCGGGAAACTGGCCCCTGCACTTTAATTATCATGTTTATCTGAGGCGCTAGACCACTTGACCACCTGGGCTTCACAAAAATAAAGTTTTCGGTGGCCGGGTCCCTGTGTTACCTTTTCTCCACAGTTTTTATTTAACATTGTAATACAGTACATGATATATAAGGCATGAACATGGGATATATATTTGTACGATCTGTTAGTTGAATGGGTTTTGTTAAAATATACTTTTTCACTTTTTGGGTCTTTTGGAAAATGTTGTTTGGGCTGTATTTAGACCCTTCTACATCGAAATTTGTTCACATTGCACACATATAAAAATTGCGGTTTTTACCAAAACAATCATTATGAGGTTTGAACGTAGTTTTCAATTAATATTTGTATATACATGTACATGTATTGTATTGTATATATATATATATGTCAAAATATTCACTTCAAACTATCCTGAACCAGTTATTTCAAGACAGGATTACATTTGTATATATAGTCATATAAATTACATTTGTATATATAGTCATATAAATTACATTTGTATATATATATATTAGTCATTATGCATTAATTAGGGAATGATGAGTTACTGTTAAACTTCAAACCCACTGTTGTTGAACTTTTAAAGAAATATTTGATAGAGAATTGTTGACATTATCTTTTAATTTTATATTACTGTAACTAAACTTCAAAGTGAAATTAATTAACTTGCCATTTTCATGATTTTCTTCTTTGAACTGTTTCTTCCACTGCATGGTTCTTCACAAAATTACCACAAAAACAATATTGTAATATTAATTGAAGAGATATAAGAGTGTGATTTTCAACATAAATGTATGTTGCTCTTCACATTTTATGATGTCCAGTAATGAGGTCATGACATCAATATAAATCCATATAGTAACCAATGAGATAAAAGAGAAATTCATTTAATGTCTTCCTAAAATCTTTGGATAAAAACAGGTCACATTTACTTGTACATGTTGTGTGTATTGTACTTAAATATAAAAACACACATATATATACTCTCACCACATTCAATGTCATTCATTCAATGGACTTAATTAAGTATAATATTGGGAATAGATCTATTAATGTGAAAAAAAATGAAATAATTAGAGAAGGATTAGAATACACAGTATTGTATATGTGCACAATGACATGCATACAGGGATAGAATTTTGAAAAAAATTATTGTAAGTAATAATTTCATACTTAGTGCCAATAATTGTTTATTTTTTGTATTGTGTATGGTCTCCTTACAGTTATATTTTGAGGGGGATTAAGGGGGTGGGGCTAATGGGCCCGGGCACCCCTTTTGATAAAATTTTGTTTGATTAATTTATTTAGGGATCAAATCATTAGTGATTTTTTTAGCGGGTCCTTTTTAAAAAAATTCTTGATCCGCCACAGACATACAGAAATTAAGTATGTTTTATAATTCTAAGAAATTCTATGATAGATATATATATCAATTAAAAAATATTTATATTGATATAAGCATTAGCGATAAATTTAATAATCTGTCACCTAAGGATATTATGTCCTACCTTTAGGCATTATGCTTTCTGATGAGTCATAAGTATGCGTCTGTTCCTATCTGTCTGTCCCGCTTCAAGTTTAAGTTTTGATGAAGTTGAAGTCCAATCAACTTGAAACTAGGACAATAATTATTGGTCCCTATATGATATGATCTTTCTTATTTTATTATCCAATTAGTTTTTTGCCCCCAATTTCATGGTCCACTTAACATACACAAATGATAGTGCTAGTGGGTCATTGTTCACTAAGGACACATTATTGTTATTGATATAAATACAAAGTATTAAGAATTAGTTTCTGAATTTCACCAGTTGATAATTGCAGCTACAATGTAAAATTTAAGAATTTTGTACTATTAAGTATGTCATTTGAAAGTATATTTGACATGGATGAGAGTTTAGATTGGGTTTACAAAATAGGGAATAAGAGCAAAATGTACAGAATAAAAGGGGGGGGGGGGGGGGAAAGGGAAAAGAAGAAAACTAAAACTAAATAAATATTTAAGGAATGACTGTAATATTTCTGTCTATGAAGAAATAACATAAAAAAATTTGGTGCACACTGAATAACGCGTGTAGCGGGTTATTTTGCAGTGTGCACCACTTCTGTTATGTTAATTATTTTGAATTAACAGAAAAAATATTACAGTCATTTCTTATAATTTAATTCTAAATTCCATTTTAAACGGTAGAAATCCATTAAAAACGTTGATGACATCTCAGTCACATGACTGAACTATGTCTATGGGCTGATAACAAAATAATGTCAGCCAATCAGTAGACGTGTTACATCCAAAAATTAAATTATTACAGAATAACAGCTAGGGTGCTGAAATGAAATATAAAAAATAGAGATTTAAAAAAATAATTTAAAGAATAAAGATACATGTATACAGAACCTCTATCTAGACCTTAAATAAATCAAGCCATATAAACACATAAATGACAAATACTCTGATAATTGTGTTTATGTCAGACAGGAGTTTGTCTGCAAAAGACTAGTAACTCGATCTCCAATAAAAAAAGAAAAACTGAAAAAAACTGAGAAAGACATGATTCATACATAAAATACAAAACTCAAATCTCAAATCAAAAAATTATAAACAGTCAGGGCCTACGGTTACTTTAACAAGTAGTTTTTTTTCGAGTTACTTAAAAATATATTTATTATATATTTAAAGTAATTTTTTTTTTAAAAATGAATCTCACTGTTCGGGGGTGTTGAAATTAGAAGGGATTATTAAAAGAATGATACTTAAAGAAGTGATTTTTGGGAAGGAAATTGAGGTCTGATACTTAAACAAGTGATTTTTATGACATTATCCTAGATTCAGTACAAGGTCATCACCTAAAATGACCTGGTCATCCTAGACAACACAGATGTTGGTTCTGATAAGTTAGAAACATAATTAGTCCCTGGATCATTAGTATTCTATATTTTAAAGCTACAATAAAATTAAATCACTTCTTCTAGTGATTAATTTGTACTACTTAAATAGGTGATTATTAAAGAAAGACAACTCTAACTTCCAACCTTTATGGAAATAATGTTACTTAAATCAGTGATTTAGAAAATCACTTATTTAAATAAGTCCCCTGACTGTTAGAGGCCATCGATGTGAGCTTTTGCCATCCTTGGAACATGCATTGTGTGGTGTACACTTTTTCATAGATCTTCTCTTTTAAAACTACTGAATTAATTAATTTTAAACCAAACTTAGGCTAAATGATCCTTAGGGTATCTAGTATATGTTTTGTTAAATTTTATATCGACCGCAAACATTTTTGGTCCTATATTGGTATCCTGTTGGCGTCGTCGTCGTGGGAAGAACATTTGGTGTTCACACTCCAACTTTTGTAAAAGTAAATAGCAATCTATGAATTTAAACACAAGGTTTATGACCATAAAAGGAAGGTTGGGATTGATTTTGGGTGTTTTGGTTCCAATTGACAGTTTAGGAATTAGGGGCCTAAAAGGCCAAATAAGCATTTTTCTTGGTTTTCGCACAATAACTTTAGTATAAGTAAACAGAAATCTATGAAATTTTAACATAAGGTCTATGACCACAAAAGGAAATTAGGATTGATTTTGGGAGTTTAGGTCCCAACAGTTTAGAAATGAGGGGCAAAAAACAGGTCCCAATAAGCATTTTTCTTGGTTTTTGCACAATAACTTTAGTATATAAGTTAATAGAAGTCTATGAAATTTTAACACAAGGTTAATGACCACAAAAGGAAGGTTTGGATTGATGTCCCAACGAAGTAGGGGCCAAAAGGGGCCAAAATTAAACTTTGTTTGATTTCATGATAACATCAAAAATGAATTATTGGGGTTCTTTGATAGACCAAATCTAATCGTGTATTCAGATTCTTAATTTTGGTCCTGTTTTCAAATTGGTCTACATTAAGGTCCAAAGGGTCCAAAATTAAACTTTGCTTGATTTTAACAAAAAATGAATTCTTGGGGTTCTTTGGTCTGCTGAATCTAAACATGTTCTTAGATTTTTGATTATGGGCCCAGTTTTTAAGTTGGGTCCAAATCTTGGTCCAAAATTATTATATTAAGTATTTGTGCAATAGCAAGAAATTTTCAATTGCACAGTATTCAGCAATAGTGAGAAATTAATCTTCAATTGCACAGTATTGTGCAATAGCAAGAAATCTTCAATTGCACAGTATTGTGCAATAGCAAGAAATATCTAATTGCACAATATTGCGCAATAGCAAGAAATTTCAATTGCACAGTTTTGCGCAATAGCAAGAAATATTTAATTGCACAGTATTGTCCGGTTTTCAAATTGGTCTTCATTAAGGTCCAAATTAAAGGGTCCAAAATTAAACTTTGTTTGATTTCAACAAAAAATTGAATATATGGGGTTCTTCAATATGCTGAATCTAACCATGTATTTAGATTTTTAATATTTGAGCCCAGTTATCAAATTTGTCCACATTGAGGTCTATTTAAGGTTCTAAAATTGAACATTATTTGATTTCATCAAAAATTGAATTCTTGGGGTTCTATGATATGCTGAATCTAACTATGTATTTAGATTTTTGATATTCATGATATTGGACCATAATAGGTAAATGTCCAATTTAAAATTTTTAGTTTTTAAGTTTAAGTTCTTAAATTATAGACCACATTTATTCTGTGTCAGAAACCTATGTTGTGTCAACTATTTTAATCACAATCCAAATTCAGAGCTGCATCAAGCTTAAATGTTGTGGTCCATACTTGCCCCTACTGTTTAGGGTTCGAACTCTGCGGTGATATAAAGCTGAGCCCTGCGGAGCATCTGGTTAGCTCTGGCGGCCCGAAAGGCCCTATGTGATCTTACGCCATCACATCGTAAACTATTTTAAAAATCTTCTCCTCTGAAACGACTGGGCCAAATACCTTCAAACTTTAACTAAATGTTCCTTAGGGTATCTTGTTTTTTGTTATTATTATAGATAGATATAAACTGTTACAAAATATAATAAATAATGTTCGACAAAGTAAGATCTAAAAAAAAGTTAATGTGATCAAAATTGTTAATTGACCTCTTAACGAGTTCTTGCCCTTTTAAGTCAATTTTCCACAACATGCACAATGTGTTGATCAATTTGCTATAACATTTAAAAATCTTTTCCTCTAAAATACAGGTGAGCGATTCAGGCTCTTGAGAGCCTCTTGTTATCTTGTCCTTTAATTAAGAAACACTGCATAGTTTGGTAAACAAACTATTTTAAGATAAATCTGCCTTAATTATTAAGACTAATCTTGACAACCCTTGGCTATTTGAAGTTATTGCCCCTGAAAAAGCAAGTTCCCACAAATTTTACATGCTATATATGTTCTTGTTAACAATGATTGTCATATTGAAAACAATTATAGATATCTTAAAGATAAATTTAAAACAGCAAAACAGTAGTGTGGATCCTTATATGAGTTGTTGCCCTTGAAAGACGTAATTTTAGCAGAATTTCAAGTTTCATGCAGAAAATTTGATAGATGTAGAGACACTTTATTTATGTTCAACAAGAAGTAAAAAAGATCTGCGAATAAGCTTACATTATGACCAAAATAGTTAATTGACCCTTTATAGTACATTGTAGTATGTTTTGTCCTTTAGAAATTATTTTACCAAAAAATGTCTGTAATGATCACGATAGAAAGAAAGAAATTTATTTTTAGCTCACCTGGCCCTAAGGGCCAAGTGAGCTTTTCTCATCACTTGATTTAGGTGAAAATCATAACTCTATCCTAAATTCATAGACAGAATATCATAGAAATTAATCTAATATCTATATCCATAAGTGCAAATCACAATTTTAATGATGTGCCTTCAAGCAGTTCATGTGTAAAAAAAAATACTAAGGATGATACTGTGGATTCATTTATTTTCGAGGGTATCAATTTCGTAGATTAAAGAGATTTTGTATATTTCACGGATATTTGTTTTATGGTTTTGTCAAAGTCTGTATACAACTTGATGGCACTTTGTAATTCATTTAACATTTAAAATTATGGTTCATCTGTTTCAATGAAAACCAAGAAAATTGGTATCCCATGAATAATGATTCTACGCTTAAACATTTTCAGCATGAATATCATGAAGTTTTATGACATTCTGTTCTTTTTTCAGATTGACATATATCCATAGAACATGCAGTTAGCCTAGACAAACAGGAAGAGAAAGGTCTCTGATTCAGTTCTCTTGAAGTTCAAGGTCTTTTTTAATCTAAATTATAATGGGAAGATGTGAAAGGTAAGTTTTAAAGTTTGTAAGTGTTCAAAAATATGTTATTTCTAACAAAATGTGCTGTTTCACAATAAAATACTCTGTCTCTTAGACACTTATGTAGCAATAAGGCCACTATATTGATGTATGAAATGATTGTAAGCTGTATTTGCCTGACCGGTTAAACTGACCATGCGGTCATTTTCATGGATCTTTTATGGATCTAGTTTATGTATTATTATTGAAAAAAGCATCAAACTTTCAATCATAAGTAAAGCAGGCTTGGTAGTTGTTAATTTCTGTGTCATTTTGGTTCTTGTGGAGAGTTGTCTCATTGGCAATTATACCACATCTTCATTTTTATATGACATTTGAATGTTGCATTTTATATATATATATATATATATACGTATTGCATCACACATTAGCTGGCAATTGTTTATAAGCATCCATGTTCACAAATAACTACATTTGTGCAATTAAGGGACATGCTAAGGACGACCTTTTAATGCCCCCGCAGTAGTTTTACCCTTGACATTTTGTATGACTGGACATCCTTCCATACCTCCCTAAGTTGGTTACTGTTCTCAAACTTCAGTTTGCCTCAACCAAATGTTATAATACTGATACATAATGCTTATACCAAAAAACACAGATCAAGTTTGAATTTTGGTGGTGTCATGTACTTTAACCGTTCTAGAGTTATGCCCCTTTACAAACAAACAAAAATGCTGAAACTTTATTTCAATGTTCTCACTTTAGTTTGCCTCTAAACCAACTGCTGTGTAACTAATACACAGCAATGCTTATTACCACAAAATACAGATCAAGTATGAATTAAGGGTGGTGGCGTCACTTAACTGTTCTGCAGTTATGTCCCTTAACAAATGAAAAAGATGCTTATATTTATAGTTACTGTTCTCTAACTTTAGTCTGCCTCAACTAAATGCAATGAAACTTATACACAATGCTTGTTACTGCATAATACAGATCAAGTTTGAATTTTAGGGGGTCACTTTAACTGTTCTAGAATTATGCCCCTTCACAAATTGAATGATTGCTGGAATTTTCATTTCAATTCACTAACTTTAGCTTGCCTCAACCAAATGCTATGATATTGTACACAATATTTATCACCACAAAATACAGATCAAGTTTGACTTTAAAGATTGTCACTAAATTTTCTAGAGTTATGCGCCTTTGAAAATGGAAAAAATTACTGAAGTTTTGTTTCCGTTCTCTAAATTAAGTTTGCATAAACCACATTTTATGGAACTTGTACACAATACCTATTACCACTAAATCAGATTAAGTGTTTTTGGTGGAGTCACTTTTACCGTTCTTCAGTAACGTCCTTTTATAACTTTATATGATATACAAGCAGGGTCATCATCTGTGATCCATTGATACATTCCCTATTTAATTTTTTGTTATTATTTTGATTTTTTTGGTGTCAGAGCCAATAAATGCCCATTTGTTTGTAGGTAAAAACATGAAGAATTGGTAAAGTAACACACATATATATATATCAAAAAATTAAAACACCAGATTAGAAAAAAAAGATTCAATATGATTGCTTAGGAAACAACCGCCATAATAAGAAACAAAATTTAAATATCATTAGTGTGGTAAGTCTTCAATTATTGAACAAAACAAATGAAATACAGTAAGCCATGAAAGACAAGTGATAACAAATTCATCTATTATCATGATTATAAGACAGAACAAAATATGCTGGAAAAAAAATCATGAATAATATGCCTGAAGGACTTTAAAATATTGAACTTGAATTGAATTTTCTTTGTAGGATGCATAGAAATCTTTGGAGGACAAATTGGCGTGAGTCTAAAAAGACACAGATTTGAAGATAAGCGAGGAAAAAGAATGACAAACATAGTTTAAAAAACTGAAGACTTCCTGATATCTTCCAAAACTGTTCTTTTGGTATAAATGTAATAATGCAATATCATCTTATTTGTATAGGTATACATCCTGTAAATCTTGTTGATGCCTTTTAGCTCCTTAAATGCAACCACTATTTAGTAACATTGTTGTGATTGTAGTTCTTATGTAGGCATATTAGTTAACTAGACTGTCATTGACCGTAGTAATTACATATATACATGCATTATTATATACCATACTCATCATCAATCTTAATCTTTTTAATTCAGAAGTAATTTTTAAAACAAGTTATTCTAATCAGACTAACCTTTTATATGCCTTTGTAAATATAGCAAATATGTTGCAAATGTGGTGCAATAGAGAGAAACCTTTATATTTCTTAAAAAATACTTTTTCTGAACTGTAATGAAAAGTATGGTTATATAATTAAAATACTTTTTTTTGTAAGTGAGACATATTTTCTATGAATCATAATATTTTAACAAATATTAGAACAAAATTTACATAAAAACTTTCTTTTGTATCAAAATTCTGTGTTGTATAAAAATCTTAAAGATTTTGTTTTTTCAGGATATTTCCCAATATGTTTAAGAAATCAAAATTCTAAATTTGGCTTGTAGATTTTATTTCGGGATTTTCCCCGAAATGGGAAAAACAAATCTATGCACCAAAATAAATAAAGTGTGTGCCTGATATTAGATTTATATTTTCGGGATTTTTCCCGAAATGTGAAAAGAAATTATTAGTCATGAGATCTAGCATATACATTGAATTTTTCGGGATAAATCCGAAAATATTTGCAGACATCTGTATTATACATTTTGTACTTAGTTTATAATTTCGGGATTTTTCCCGAAATGTGAAAAGAAATTATTAGTCATGAGATCTAGCATATACATTGAATTTTTCGGGATAAATCCCGAAAATATTTGCAGACATCTGTATTATACATTTTGTACTTAGTTTATATTTTCGGGATTTTCCCGAAATGTGAAAAGAAATTATTAGTCATGAGATCTAGCATATACATTGAATTTTTCGGGATAAATCCCGAAAATATTTGCAGACATCTGTATTATACATTTTGTACTTAGTTTATATTTTCGGGATTTTTCCGGAAATGTGAAAAGAAATTATTAGTCATGAGATCTAGCATATACATTGAATTTTTCGGGATAAATCCCGAAAATATTTGCAGACATCTGTGTTATACATTTTGTACTTAGTTTATTTTTGTCGGGATATTTCCCGAAATGTGTTTCAGATTATTTTTTTTAAACGCTTTGCCAACATATATGTCCTAAAATTTAATGTTGAAAATGAGTTCGGGACATTTCCCGAATAAATAGTTGTCATATACATTTTTTTACCACAAATATTTTATTACTTTCATATATTTTGGGAAATTTCCAGAACATTTAATGTAAGTTTTATCAAATATAAGAATAAAAACATGGAATATTGTAAAATTTGTGTATTTCTTTATGAAATCTGCATTCATTTATAGTAACATTGAAAAAGATTATAAAAAGGAATAAAATGGATTTTACTCTTTTAAAATAGAGTCTGTTCATGGTGTTATCTAAGTTTTCCTGTTTTCTTGCCATGGTGTTATCTAAGAAACTTTTCTATCTCCTGATGCCAAGTTTCCAGTTTAAAGTAGTCAATTGTTGTAGAAAAGATTCTAACAATTGTATTTTTTATTGTAGTCATAGTAAAGTTCAAGTTTGTAAATTTAAATTTATTTTTTTATAAATTGACAGTTACAAATAAGATGTAAATCTTTTGATTTCAGGAAAATCTGCATACAGTATTATGTATTAGATATCAAATTTTATCGCACCACTGGTAAAATATCACGTTGTGATTGGTTTAACACCGTCACATGGTGACCCCCTATGAGACCGTATGGGTTAGTAAATTTCATAGGGTTCATGACGCGTTAATGGTGACATCATCTATTAATGTTGTTGTATTTTTCTTATTTATTTTTCAACAAAACGCATCAGAAAAACTGCAGCGTGCGATAAATTCGTTATACGGTTAACTATTGACCCCCTACGGATGCATATAGTGAATAAAATCTATACAATGCTATAGGGGACTCAGCCTCCGGCCTCACCCCCTATGGATTTTACTAACCCTCTATGGATCCGTAGGGGGTCAGTAGCGAACCATATAACTTCAAGTGAGGTCCTATTATTGCGATACACACACGGTAGCATTATTCGCATTAATAAAAATGTTGCAATATAATTTTTGAATTTACAATTTAAAGTAACAATAATTACTTGAGATGGTCCTTGTAGTTAGCAGTATCATTCAAATCTGCCTGAATCTTCTGTCGCAGGGAATCATCATAATTCTACAAAAAAATAAATCACATTTTAATAATATCGTGGAATCATCTATTTTTGTGGGTACCAATTTCTTGGATTGAGGAAAACTTGCATTTTCATGAGTTTGCTTAAGTCTGCATCATATATTCCTATAGAAAATTTGTAATTGGTTGGACATTGGAATAGGTGGTTCTTGAATGACCACAAAAATCCACGAAAATTGGTATTTTGAGTGAAAGTATTTAGTGTTTCCTGCAGCTTTTAAAAAGGGCAGGGTAATTGTTAGCTCAGAGGGCACATTACCCCTGTCAAAATGCAAACATAGTTGACCATGGTTACCATCGCTAACCATTGATAACCATGGTCAAACCATGGTTGACTGTGCTGAAAACCATGGTTAACCATGGTTAACCATGATTGTGACCATGGTCAACATCTGACCATGGTTGACCATGCTCTATTTAACCATGGTTAACCATGGTTTTCCACGTTTGTGACCATGGTAAACATCTGACCATGGTTGACCATGGTCTAATCAACCATGGTCAATTTGACAACCATGGTCTAATCAACCATGGTCAATTTGACAACCATGGTCTTGCACCTGACCATGGTCAACTTGACAACCTGGACCATGGTGAATAAATATTGATCTGGATTATACCCTGGGAATTTATAACAAATTGTAAATTACTTTGAGACTTTCAATATTAAAAAATCGTGCTCGTTTTTTCAGTGGTACAATGTTATTGACCAATTTTTAATTTCTTTCTTCCCAAGAGGTAAATTGTGACCTTTCATGATTATTTCAATAACAATATATTCTCTATACATTTTAAAAAACACATAAACTGAGCAGTAAAGCTATATGGCAGAGAATGCTAGTTACAGTCGGGTCAAATTTGGGACTTACAAACTTTTACAAACTGGAAGTTGGAACTTACTTTCGATCAGTATTCCTTGTTTTTTAACAGTTGTACGCTGTCATTTAACGATGTATTTCTTTCTTCCAAAGACGTAATTTTGACTTTCTCTCCAAGTTCATAAATCTGCCTTTCTTTATCATTATACGGCATATTTTAAGAACTTGAAAACATTTCAGAGTGATATCTTTAGTCTTTATTGTTTATGTTTATTCCCCAACCGGAAACACATGCGACGTCTGATAAATTATTATCACCAACCGTTAACAATGATTCACTCAGTGCGAAACATTTAAATGACTTGGAACAAACGTCACGTGATCTCAGTAAAGTTATTTCGCGCTTTAAAAATCAAGTGAATTTGATGTCCATGTTGTCACGTAAAGAAGATTTGTTATCAGATAAGTACATTCACAGGAAATCTGTTTGATTGTTTGTTTAAAAGATGTAAAAATTGTTACAGTATTTGATTTGGCTTTCATTAATTGAACACATGCCACCTGAAATGGGTCTTTAAATTTTTTTGTCAGTGTCAGTTTTTCCATATCAACATAAATTTTATATTTAATTGTTTTTAATTCCAGGTGTAACTGATAAAACTGTACAATATGAAAATTTTGTCAATGGTAAAATAATTTACACAATCATTCTTTTGTTTGAAAGGTAAACCAAAAAAAAGGGGGGGGGGGGTTTAAACAAAAACATGTTCATAATGTTTATTTTGTTGGGTGTTTTTTATTATTGAAAATTTGCAAAAGAAGATAAAACATTTTTGATCCTTAAAATCTGTTATTGTATACAAATTATCAAGAACAATTGATTCTTTGTGGAAAATTTTATGTTCTTGCAGGTGGAAACTGCTTTGCATTTTATGGATGAACATTTCTGCAAGGTAGCTTTAAAAAGTTTCATGCAATTTAGCAGTTGTTGGTAGTCCTGACACAAAAAGGAAGAGAAGTATAAAAGGCTCCATAACAAGTAGACTAACTGTTTCAAGATAATTGAAGATTGATTTGACAAGAATGTAAAATGGCCAACCATGGTTTAATGGAGATGGTTGACCATGGTTGACTCATTAATAACCATGGTTGACCATGGTTGGAACCACGGTTGACCATGGTTGGGACCACGGTTGACCATGGTTCGAACCACGGTTGACCATGGTTGTAACCACGGTTGACCATGGTTCCTACCATGGTTGACCATGGTTCTAACAATGGTCAACCATGGTCATTAAAACCATGGTTAACCATGGTCGGCCAATTAACAATTTTGTCAAACCATGGTCAACCATGGTCATACAACCATGGTTGACCATGGTTAACCATGGTTCTAACCATGGTTCAAACTGCACACTGACAGGGGTAAGCGCGATGGACAACAATTTTAGGGCACTTACTTAACATAAACAGGCAATTTCTATAAAATGGATTCATTTAAAACATACTAGTTTAATACTATAAAAAGGACATATACATCTGTAATCAATCATTAAAACAAATTGTTAAACAAGAAAAAGTGTTTAAAACATATATATATGAAATATTTAAAACAATAAACACAATTAAAAACAAAATCAGTTCTTTAAAAACAAGAAAGCACTATGTCAATACATGTATATAAAAATATTGCTTTGGTCATATCAATTGTCATTGACAAATCCTCCTTTTTTTTCCCCTAAAAACAGGTTGACACATTCCCTGATATCCAGGGTCTTTTTAGTAACCAAAATTTATTAAATTACAAAAAAAAATAACTTTACAAATTAACCCCTTCCCTCTACACCCTTTTCCAAATTAAATTAATATAGATACAACAAGTTTTACTACTTTCATGGCACTACCATATCAGCTGTTTATTTTAAATGTCTATAAATAGCCAGACATAGTCGTCTGTTACTTAGGTGTTTTTCCCAGTATTTTCCCGCCTAAAATGATCATGTGACATGTTTGTAAACAAAAGAAAACATTTGATCAAGGAATTCATTTATTTTCTGGGTTATTCTGCTTTTAATAATATAGTTTGGATTTTTATTCATTTTATTAAGGTACAGTCAAGCATTTGTATTTAAAAAATAGTTTGCAAAGAATTTTACTTTTCAATTTGACAAATGTCTCATGATCGCCGTTCATTGGCTTGTTCAACCATGCAAACAATGTAAATTATGTAAATTAGAAATCTATCACTGTAAAAAAAAATTATCTAAGCATCACATCGATGTTTTATCAATTAATCTTCTAGGCAAAACGATGTTTCTGGGACTTGGGGGATACAATCAGGACCCGTGATTAGTATCTGTATTCACTATTCAATCTATTGCAGTTTGCTAATCACTGATTACGAAATCGATTACAAAATGGCGAACCTAGTGAACTTTTGTTTTGAAGGGAAATAACTCAAGCGGTATTCATAAAATATGTCTTTCAGTACCGGTTGTTAATTACGACGATAAAGGCATGGCGTCAGGAATTTCGACAAAATTAGGGCAGGGCGCCAATTTTTTTTCCCAAAAAGGGCAGGGCGTCGAGAAATCGCGGCAGGGCGCCATTACACGCCAAAACCACCTGTAGGAAACACTAGTATTATAATGAATTCACAGTAGTACCTGTTGAGTTGAAAAAGTGTAAAATTCATCTCATATGTCTCAACTTAATGCAAAATTTATATCATGACTCAAGCACTCAACTGATACAATATCAATGCACATATATTCAAAAAATCTTGTCTCAATATAACTTATCCTTTGCCAAATTTGTTGCTCATAATGACAAGCTTTGAACATTAGGTTTTTATTATGTGTCTCGAAATATGATATAAAACACTTTTTTCACAAATAAGACGTAGTGACTCGTCAGCATGTACAGCATTCTAAAAAAAAATGTTTACGTTTCATAGCTACTTTTAAGACCAGTCTAATTCACAGGAAAAGAAAATCTTGGTAAATTCTTTCAGACAGTTTCTGCAATTCAAATGAGATCAGGGAGTAAAAATAATTGATCTGGGATTTTAAGGAAGGGAAAATAATTTGTTGAAATTGCATTTACAAGACCTCTGCTTCTAACCAACATGTACCAAAACAATAAAAATTCAGTTGACTACATTACTTCTGGGTCATAAAACATTATTAGATCATAGCACTATATTCTACTTAGATAAACGTTTCTGAGATATGTTTTAAATAATGTCCTAGTCCTTGAAAATGAGACATTTAGATTAAATGTCATTCCACTCTAGAATTGTCATGTTCAATAACAATTAATGGCAGTCCAAAGAAATTATTTTCTCAAGATTACTTGAACAATAATTGGTGCCAAGAACATCACTTTTTGAGATATACATGAAATGATGTGGCATTTGTGATCAGACAAAACATAATCAATTATCAGAAAAAATGACATTTTTAAGTGTTTTTTTATCAATTATTATGAAATTCCGTCTTTTTTTTAATTCACTGATAACTTGGAACTTCCATGTAGGACTTCATGAAAAAAGTCGTGTGATTTCAGCAAATTGTTTGTTACTGTATATTGATCGTTATTTATTATATTTCCAAAATTGTGCAAATTTAAATCAATAAAAATAAGTTTTGCTAAAATCCCAAATATTTTGAATAAAAAATCCAAAATATCAAATATTTTTTTTTTTATGTATAGTGTTACCATTGATTTAATTTTTATATCAATAATTTAAAACCCAACTTGATATTTTTAGTTATACATGTACACAAATGAACATTCAAACTCCTTCATTTGTCTATACCGACATTTTTGCATTGCTCAAGGTCATATTTATCTCTGATTATGACCTCTTTTTTTAATCTATTGGAAGTTGGGTGTGTACCTATGGATATTTTAGTCTAAGAGAGATGATTTTTTATTAGTTGTTATTGGCTTTAAAGTAACTTTTAGTTACTACATCAGTAGAACTACCATAATTGTAGTTATGGTAAGTCTTTTGTGTTTTTGTTAGTAGTTTTGTGCTTTGTAAAGATCTGATGATTTAAAACCAAATGTTTTACTCATTTTTGTAAGCTGTCACTAACTATGGGTGACCTATGGCTGATAACCTTCAAGTCATTTGTTTTCTTGTGGTGAGTTGTCTCATTAGCAATAATACTACATTCCTTACCGTACTAAGTAGCCTAATTTAACCATGTGTCCAAAAAATCTCATCTCTACTTTTATGAATTTCTAACAAACCTGTTTGATTCCTAGATGTTCTATGCTGGCTTCTGTTTGATCAGTGTCTCATGAATGTTTCTTCTGATCATATAACCCAGTATCATTCCAGCAGAAAAAAACACCAGCAGGAACAAGATCTTGAGTAGGCATCCTTTTCCCCCCACTAAAGAAAGGCACAGGGGCTATTGACTGTGTGTCCAAGTTTTTATATTCGATGTCAACATTGTCAGTGTCTGCTTCCCATCTTGAGACCTGTTTGCCTGCTACATACTTCCCCTTCGCTGGCATTTGTAAAACAAGAACAGGATACATGGTTTGGAAAAATTAAGTTATATTACAATCTAACATATTCTGTTAGTAATCTTTATAACAAGAATGACTTTCCCTCATTGTGCATTCTGTATAACAAGAACAGGATTAAACAAGTTGGAAATACAGCAGCAAAATTAGCCTAAAATTCTGTTGATCACATTAATAGAATCACTGACTTTCCCTTAATTGGTATTTTGTAAAACAAGAAGTTGGAAAAACAATGAGGAGGGGGGAGGGGGGGACCTGTGTAGGAGATAGAGTGGGCTAAGTAGTCCAACTACAGTATCAACCTGTCAGTGAACACTGCAAGAAAATTCAAATCCTACACTTGGCAGGTGCATTCCACATCAATCTTAATTTAATTAATTTAAGGATTGTCAGTATTCCTTCAGAAGGTTGGTGGTTTCTCCTGGCACCCTCTGACTATAAAAACTAACCACAACCAAACTTGCTAATAGTACTGACAGTGGCGCTGAAAACCAACCATTCAATCAAATTGAAAAACAAATATGGCAGAAAGCCCTCAATAACTGTAAACCACTAATATCCTGAAAACTGTTATTCAAATGCAAATTTACACAAACTTAAATGAATATACAGCATTCAAGTACTATACTAATGAAAATGAAGTAAATAAAAATCTATTACAAAACAGTAAGAGGTTATCAATCAACCTTTAAATAAATCAAACCTTTATGTGAAATTGACAGTTCTTTCAACAATGTCTATTTTCAATCATTTTACATAATATCTCTTACATTAAAAACAATTAACCATTAAGATTCGACAACTTCCGCCATTGATTTATCTATTAATCTCATGCACACGAACAAAGTTTAAAGGCAATTTAGCGATAAACTTTGGATCTGACAAATTCAACGATTTCTCAATCCATCTTCTCACATGCAAGTCTTAGTTAAAAATCTACTTTCAATTCTTCGTGCCTTAAAGAAACATCAATAAAATTTCACTTAACTTCTCAAGCTTTCGAAGAAACTTCCTGTTTAACGATACAAACAGAATTACAAAATTGCTTCTTTTCCTGTAACCTATACAGTAACATTTATTATGTAAGTACAAGTTTTGCTAAAGATAATTGACATCTCCAGCCATGCTTTAATTCATCTAAACACTACCTTCCAATGCAATAATAACTAGAGTTTAAACACACCAATAATATCCAGTCGGGAATATCGTAGACATGAAATATAATGTTAGATATTTGGTCAAGAACATTAATGTTCTGATTACACATTTCTTCAAGTAGATAGACTATTGATTTATCATCTCAGCATCTTGTATCTAAGATATAAGTATTATTAAGTTGTGGTCAGTTGGATTGATTATGGTACAGCATTTTCATATAACAATTTCAAATTCCAGTATTTTAACCACTTGAAGTAAATCAAGCAATTTTAACTGATGACGTATGTAAAACAATAATTTTTTATCTGTTAATTAAATCCATATACTAAAATAAAAAGCAGACCATGTTTTTTTTCCTTAAATTAAATGTGCACAAATCAAAATTGGTACGTATTTACTATAGTTATTGTGTCTCAGGTGTTGTTAAAAATCGTACCAAACTAACAAAAGCTAAAGGCTCCTGACTTGCAAAAATGCAGCATGGTTATAAACATGTTTTTATTTAAATCTCAACCCTCCCCCTTTACCTCTAGCCAATGTAATAAAAAAAAAACGCACAACAATATGCACAGTAGAACTCAGTTTAAAAGAAGTCCAAATTCAGAAATTCAGAAAAAACAATAGCTTAAAAATTGTAAAAAAAATAGGTTTTTATTTTCCTGTAACCATATACAATATCCAATTATTCCTAAATCCATTAAAATAAATGAATCCAAATACAGCTAGTTATTACTTAAATACAAGATTGCTGAATTTAATCGACATCTCAGAGCTGCATGCATTCATCAAAATACTACCTCTGAATGCAATAATAACTAAGAGTGCATCTCTTGCCTGATGATGCTTTCATCTAAACGCTAGCTTTGAGCTCTATAATAACTAGAGTTTAACACACCAATAATCAGTCAGGAATATGGTAGACATAAAATAAAATGTTAGATATTTGGTCAAGACCATAAATGTTGTGATTACACATTTCTTTGACACATTTCTTCGACTATTGATTTATTATCTCTGAATTGGTACTTAAGTCTGATCAGTCTGATTGATTCTTGGACAAAACATACATTTACATAGGACAACAAGTTGACCTCCATAAAATTATATATACTAGCTAGCTAGTACCACAATTTAGAATTTTCAAACTTTTCTTGGAGTTTGAGCCATTTCACATCTTATTTATATACTTTTTCATTTCAAAATCTTTAGGATTTGACAGAGTTACAGCTTCATAAATGTTGCATGGTACATCAAATTGAAAATAATGTTACACAATTGACCATTTTTATTAATTCCAGAAGATGTCATTAGCAATTGAAATTGAGAATGAAATTACAATGTTTTGGTGAGCAGTTACGAAAATTTTACAAGAATGCACTTAAAATCCTAAAAAATGCCAAATTAAAAAATCTTGAATATTAACACTCCCTGAAACTGAAGTGAATTAAAATTCTTAGATGCATTGTTTATGTGGAACCAAATTTACTTTTTTCAAACAATTAAAGAACATATTTCATCAAGACAGTCCTTTTGAAATCTTTGTGTATATATATATATATATCTATGCATATTCCGCCAAAAGGGTGAGTTGAACCGGAATTATTTCCCTTGATGATTTAACCTTGAAGGTTATTGCTATATCTAATGCTATTATTTGTTGACATTATAAGTTATCTACGTTCATATCCGTAGATATGGATATTTTAACACCCTGAAGTACCCATACACCATGAGGCGTAGCCGAAGGGTGTACAGGGTACTGAAGGGTGTTAAATATCCATATCTTACGGATGTGAACGTAGATAACGAATTTATCCCCGGTCTTAGTCTGAATCGGGCGAGTTTTATGGAAATTCGGGTACAAAGTGTACCCTACAGGTAGTCAAATATAAGACGTTTTAATACGGAGACAGAGAAACTGGATTGAGTCAAATTTGGCGCTCAATGTTGTGAGCGTTACGCCATAGATGGGTGTGACGTCAATGTTGGTCAGGCCATTCATTAGGAGGCGGTACCCGGTACTTTTACCCCTTCTATGCTATTGACGAGTACCGCCTAAATGTAGGAATTTTTTATATAAGATATTCATGGAATAATTGAAAAGTACCACCTAGAAACGTGGAAAGTACCAGTCAACATGAAAGATAATGAAACCCCTGGTTGGTAATTTGCATAGCTAGGTCAGTAGTCCCATTCCCTGAAAATGTGGCAGTCAAGTGATGCATTTAATGAAAGGAGTGTAAATGATCGGCATAATAGGACAAAATCATTAATGAATTAAATATTAATTACAAACATCATGGATAGTCTACAGATTTCAATATTTCACTAGGAGCAATCATGGAACTAAGGAAAACTTGCGTGAAGTTCCCCGGGATAATGGTTAGCAACGTCCGGGGATATGGGTTAGCAACACCCAGGGGCTATGGGTTTTGTAACGACGTGCGTTAACCAATCAAAATCCTAGATATATACTAAGCCAGGGATAAGATAATTGTTTCGTAAGCTTAAAAATTTCAAAACTGTAAAATACAAATAACAAAACCATATATCTATTTAAATAGCAATGAAATCACAATAGCTTGGTCCTTTTTGACCTTTGACTTCAACATACCAAATTTACAATAGCTTTCATCACGATTCCCTGTTTTTTCAGCAAAAGACATGTTTTCAAGATTCATTCATTTTCCAATATCGCAAGGAAAACAGTCCATAATATCACTATAAAAGCTATACTAATCAAATGAATTTCAAGCTCAGTAAATGAGTCATATTATAGGCCTTAATTGAAATCTGCTATAATTGTTAGTAATTTTGGTATTACAAAAAGAAGCATGTTTAACGAAAATAATTTATAATTAATTAAATTATAGTTTACCTCAACATGAACTTTTATAGATTCTTTTTTTAAAATTCCATACAATTACGAAAATTTACAGATCCTTTTTCCGTGAGAGATCTCTAGACAAGATTGGCGTGTTACACAGTGAAAACAAATCCAATTTATCTAAAAAGTGTTTCATTAAGTATTTAAGCCCTAAGCAGTCAATTCATTGCATTGTTTGTATGCTATATATTGGATAGTGCCATAAAAACAAGACGAGACTCTAAAGCTTAAATATTGGATATTACAAAAAACAGACAACGTGGAAGCTAATTTTTGTCTGACTTTCGGGTGATGTATTTACATCTATCATTATTTAAAATTTTATTTACTTGAAGATCGTTACTAGTTGATATGGGATTGAAAAATTAAAAAACGTTAATATACTGTATAAATGTCAACTTTCAAACAACTTAATTTTTTTTATAGTCTTCATTATTCACATTAACCATGCATGCAGATAGAAAATGGCATTTTGATGCTTTTTTCTATAATTGCTAAAAATTTAATATCCGTTTGTAAATTTTGATTGCCCTTACATTCTGTGATTATTTTTCTGTTTATCAACAATCATAACAAAACGCAATCAATAATTTCAGAACTTCGTCTGATTAAATGACAAAAAGTGAGAACAAAATTTTCAAACTAGAAAACCAATATAACTGCCCTAATATAGACAATAAGGGAAAAAAATATGTCAGACACCAACATGCAATAACCAGTACAAACTCCTAAATTGGGACAGGCACATCAGAATTTGGGGGGGGGGAAATAAACATGTTTGTGAGTGTTATTGTGATCTTCCGCATGCCTGAGACATTGCTGTAAAAGCTCAAATAAGAAAAAACTATAAAATTACTTAGAAATGGCTAATGATTCATCATTGTTTGTTTTAAACAAGTTAGATAATGCCAAAGCAATCTGTATATTGTTTAGCAGATTAATTCTTAATGATTTTTCAATTGGATTCATTAAATTGAGTGTTTAATAGTGCAATATTCATAATGGTTATTCATCAATTAAGATAATACAGTATGAAAACACCATAAAAAAAGGATTGCATGACAAAAAACATTCTTTCTCTAATAAAAAAAATCCCCAAAGGCAGATATCACCATATGTTATAGTGCTATGGAGTTTATAAATGAAAAAAATAAAAACAGGACGCCAGAAGCTATACAATAAATAAGATGTAGCATGACTGCTGATGAAACTTCTATCCATCAGAGACCAAATGATGAAGAAGTTTGAAACTGAAGGTCATAAACATGTAAGGCCTTCAACAATGAGTAAAACCAATACCGCAAAGTTATTAGTTACCTGACATGAAATTAATGTTTAACAATTCCGAACGTTAAAACTAAAAGCCTGATTTATGAACAAAACAATAAACCGATTTAATATACAGCAACAATCGACAATCTCAGAAAAATTACAGGCTCCCTCATAGGGCTAAACATGTTTGCAGGCGCCAAACCCTACCCCTAAGCCAGGACAGTGGCGTTTACAGCACAGGATAACAATAAACTTATAATACATTTGAAATTAGGACATAACTCGATCACTCATCAGATCAATACAAAGCACAAGAACAATGAACTAACAATTACACTTTAAGACACAAAGTACAGATCTGAGAATGCACTGATATTGACGCTTAAGTTCAAATGCTGTCAATAACAATATATGAAACATATATCAATTAGTACATACCCAAAGGATTAAGTGTATATAATGATGAAATGGGAGTAAATAAAATCTTATGTTGAAATAAGATTACTAAATTTACCTGTACACAATCAAAGAA
Organism: Mytilus edulis; assembly: GCA_019925275.1. Classification (NCBI taxonomy): domain Eukaryota; kingdom Metazoa; phylum Mollusca; class Bivalvia; order Mytilida; family Mytilidae; genus Mytilus; species Mytilus edulis. The sequence continues at coordinate 23,635,589 of CM034359.1, read as the reverse complement.
CGTCATCTTAATACATAAGGGTAATATTTACAAGAATTATACTTATTTCAAAAATGTCAAAAAAACACAACAAAAATATAATTTGTGCATGACTTATCCAAAAGTGTTTTTGTAATGATGATTGACAGAGAAGAACATCTTTGACAAATAAATGTCATGTGACATGAATATCAACTAAATTAAATAATTTCTCATTTATTTTCATCTTTACATATATCATGCATATCCTAACGATCAATTCCCATGTAAATAACTGAAGAATCTTGTACAAGACAGCACTTAATAGTTAATTCGTTTAGGGAAATTACAGCCGCTAATACAATAATCGGCTAACAATGGCTACATTTTATTTGCATGTGTTACATGTATTAATCGACAGATGTATCTATAACCCAATTACTAATATCAATTCAAGGACCCAGAAAACCGTGGCAGAACATCTGTGTCCGAACAGTTGCTTATAATATGAATGAAAACTAAATAGTTAAAGTTTATAAAAAAAAAAACTATCTGTTGATTTGCACTGAGAAATTTTGACCAAATTTGTATAAATAACTTATGGATTATTTTGTTATCAGTATTGTAAATATCAAAAGCTCAATATTTCATTCTTGTAATAGACTTTAAAATATATATATATAATAAACTGTTCACAATGTATGCACTTATTTGACCAGCTAAATAAAAAGTGGAACGGTCATTCCTTGGTGAGAATTAGGCTTTGCATGGCTGCAGGGTTGCAGATACATGTAGAACTAAGCAATCAATATTTTTCTGTGCAGTATGCCCCAAAACAGGAGGCAGCTTATTAAATAGGTTTTAATTCATGTCTTGCAAAGTCTCCAGACATAGTTTTAGTGTCCTGGTTGTTTTAAGTTCAATCAATAGGTTATTTTGTGGGTTTTGTGGATTGAATGTTTCAATTGCAATTGCATGCATATAATATGTCAGATTATCTTTACTTTTATTTATTTCAGGTCTCCTTGGTATCTAAATTTTTACTTTCTTTGATTAAATCATCATATACTATAAAATTGAGAATGGAAATGGGGATGTGCCAAAGAGACAACAACCGGACATAGAAAAAAAACAACAGCAGAAGGTCACCAACGGGTCTTCAATGTAGCTAGAAATTCCCGCAACGGAGGCGACCTTCAGCTGGCCCCTAAACAAATATATACTAGTTCAGTGATCATGAACGCCATACAAATTTTCCCAAATTGTACACAAATTGTATACTATGTTTACTTACAGTCCTACCATAAGTTAATTATTCACATTTAATTATATTGGCTTGGCAAATAGAATTAAGTATTTTGAGTAAATATTTATTGACCTAATATTACTTTAATTTGATGGTATTTACTGTACAGACTGTTTAGTCTAGACAACAGAAAAAACTTCACATATTTATTATGTAATTTTGATAATCCTTGCCCTAATGAAAATGATTAATGATTTTAAAATCAGTCCTTAAAATTATAAGTTATCACCATTATGGCAGACTAAGATTTTTCACAGACTTCAAAAAGTGTGGGATATAAAGTCTTTCATAGCAAAATGGCTTGGTGAAGAGTGTAATATATATATAACATTGCTTTAAAGAATATAACTATTTTTTTCCAACTTAATTAAAGATATAAGCATTTCTATAATTTTTACATGTTTTCATATTTTGCAAATAAAGGCATGTATATATATATCCATGCACCTCCTTGCATTTACAATTGTTACCTTCTTAATGTATACAAACTTAATACAGTGAAAGTCCCCACTAAACAGGTTATATATATATGTCATGGCTTGCATAAATTTCACTATAGTCAAAATATAATTTCCCACCCCCTTTTTTCACAATCAATTCGCTCATGTGTCTACAACTATATTGTCTGACCATGCATCTGACAACCCAATGTAGTCCATGATGTTTAACACCTCTGAAGCATACCAATATAATTCCATTCCCTTTTATAGTCCTCTTACTTGACATGTGACAAATTTCACTGTATTAAAAAAATATATGAATTTCCACCCCCCTTTTTTACAAACAATTCATTCATTTCTAACATATATTGACTGGACCTTGCATTACAGGATATAATACTACTTCTGTAGTGTATTTTTATGTATCCCCATTCCCCTTTTTTTAGCACACTTGCATAACATTATTTTACACAGGTGAAATCAAGGTATACATATATATATATCAAACATGTTAAAGATAAATTTCATTTAAAAAATCAATAGTAAATGTAAGTAAAGTTTATTACATACACAACCTTTATATTAAACAGACTTACACTGTAGATATATATTACTACATCATGATTCCTAGGAATCCTTTCAAGTTTTTATCCAATTGAAAAAACCAACCACACACAACCCATCCTGTCTATATTTTCGTTATAAATTTAGAACACAAAGTGTAAACAAATATGATGTTAAAAATAGCAATACAAATCCTCACTTGAAATTTCAACTAAAAAGCTTTAAACATGTTGAAGGTATTATTAAACAAGGTAAACTTAAAATTCTACAAAGTAGCATTGTAAGTTACGAATATTAACACGATAAAACCTTGTTGACAACTTTATATTTATATATGTACTTGTAATCCTCATATATCGCATTATATCAATATTTATAAATCATAACAATAGTGCAATGTCTTCAAGTATGAAAACTTAACATTACAAAAATCCATTGATCATTGTCAAGAAAAATAAATTTTGTTTCCACTAAAGTGCTGTTTTGTTTTATGAAATGTAAAATTGATAGCAATTACATCCTTTGAAATACAATAGTATAAAAACACATATACAAAAAAAGGGTCATTATCGATACCGTGTTTTACACAATGCCCTCACAGGGGACTGATAGTTAGTCAATAGGACACAACCCATCATGTCTATATTAGATTTAATTAGCCTGATAACCAGAATAACTTTTAATGGGATAAAAAGTATATTACTTTTTCATAATATCCCACTAATTTTCTGTTCATGACTAACCATGTATGAATGATATTTTGAATAGCATTATTTCAGAATTATCAGGCCTTAAATTTCCTGCTGATCTGTAACTCTGAAGGTCGGACAATATTTTCTTGTTTGTTTTGGATCAAAGATCTAAGTTCCAGTGCAAGTCAAAAAATATCACATGGACTTATAATAAAGATACAGCACCATGCACAGCAGGTCCACTTGAGGAGCTATATATGGCAACTCCAAAAGTGTGAAGCACTATTACAAATCCCACTCCTAACTTTGCCATGGTTTGATTTCCCCACCCTCCTAAATTTAAAAATTCCTGATCAAGATCTGAAATTTATATTTAAAAAAAGACAACTCCTAAAAAATACATGCAATTTTAATTGGGAATAACTCAATTGTAATAAGCATCAATCAGGTCACAGATCTTCATATTTTGGAAAAAATGTGATATGAAAAGTCTTCCATTTAAACTCCCCTAATTTACAGAATTATATTGTAGGCAAAATACTATGGGTAAAAAGGGTGAAGGTAAATTGGAAGTCTTGCTGTTGTGACTCAAATCCTTAAATAATTTTCCATTTCCTGAAAATGCATGCAAATTTAAATTCTGTATGCCATAATATTTAGATTAAACTTAATGTCCAGTGGCAAATATTTCATGGACGTTCAAGGAGATACAGAGCCTAAATGTCATCATGTAAGAAAGAATGAAAAATAGTCCCAGCTGCAGTGATTAACAGCTGTGTGCTATTTTTAAAATATAAATTAAAAATTATGGTAACATATTAATTTTTCAATTCAAACTCAAAATCAATAATGTAATGATCCTTTTGTATCATTATTTCCCAATCTTTAGCAATTAAAGCAAACACAAAACTAAGATTTAAAAATTTCATACACTGTTCGCATTGGGACACTGCATGGACTTAATTATTTTTCCGAAAACACATTTGCCTTTTTCATTGCAATATATTTTCAATTTTAAAAAAGCAGTAAGGTTAAAAATGCACTTTTATTCCTAAAAAAATACAGGTATCAAAATTTAATCATGAAATATGCTCTCTTCTATATATAAATAATCTCCAGTCACATCAAAATGATAACAGATTAATGTAATTACTATAAACTTTAAACTAAAGTTGTTTTCTTTTTTTTGCTTGTCACTTTCATAAGTTCGACAATTCCACTATATATGATTGCCAGTTTGCCTGCCGTTTGTTGGTCTTAAACACCAGATACTCATGCTTAAATCCCTCCTCTTAATAAAACATGGCTGTTTCTTTATAGCCAAAAATGCTAAAAGTCGATTGCATATATATCAACAATCAATCACCCACTGTTGGTTCAAGTTAAAATATAAAAAATAACTTAAAAATTCAACAAACCTGCTGTTACCGAAAACAGAAACTAGAATACTTGTCATTTCCTTGTCAAAAAATTGGAGGCAAAATTACTTCCACAGTCAGCAAATTATGCAATGATTGCGTTATTACCTTCAGCTCATTTACATTTTACACTTTAATGAATAATTCTAAATGTCAACAAGGTAACCAAGCAATCCTTAAAAACAAATGCAGCAATTAAATTTAAGAAAATCAAATCATCACGGAATATTCAGTTCCTCGCTTTTATGGCATTTAAAACGAATAAGCCGCTTTGGTATGAAAACGTTGCAGTAATCCTTCTTAATCCCACTTCTTCTGCCGTCACTTATATCTGTTTTAAATAGTTCCGTTTAAAATCACAGAAAAAGACATTACGCAGAATACAAAGAAATAAATGAAAATCTGCAATAATACTCCCCAATTACATTGTAATTGTGTCCTAAAAATTTAATTTAGTGGCATCTACTCGACAGTGTACTTTACAATTAAGTTAAAGATACACGGTATTGATTCACTGACTTCATTTCTAACTGGAAATAATTCAGTTAGTATATTCTACGACAAAAAGCGAAAGTTCATTTATGAATTCTTGATGGTTTTAATTTCATTACGTTCTTAAGTATTCTGTTTTAAAGAGTCGGTAATCCATTATTCTAATTCCACAATGCAAGTCTGCAAATTTTTTGATTGATGATTTTTTACGTTCTTTAAAATATTTACGCTGTTTAAATAGCTACGAGAGCTGTAGTATTATACACAAACAGAAAATTTTCCAGTTGATAGTACCAGGACACTAACAGTCTCAATTATTAGAAATCATCTTGATAGCATCATTAAAATTTCCAATTGAAGGTACTGGGACACTTACATTCTCAATTATCAGAAATCATCTCGACAGCATCATAAAAATTTCCAATTCATTGGTTCCAAATATACTTTTGCAATAATATAGTGTAATCACTACCATAGATTTTCAAATACAATACCAATTAAATTCTGTCACTTTCACAACAAGATATTTACAAATGTTCAACACTTTCCACAACAATACCACATTTAATGTTCCAATATCAAAAACATGATATTGAGAAATTACACAATAGAGATGCTATCATAAAGTCATAAAACACCTTTTTTAATCCATTATTTTCTACATGTAAATGGAATTTAAAATCCATGCGAGCATTACTCAACTTTATGAGTTATTGATTTACAACAACTGAGTCGACACTATAACACAAAGTTCTACATTATTTAAAATCCAAGGAACTCACATTTATGATCAAGTAATTGAATTTGACCAGCAAACAACACAAAGTTCTCAGTTTTTTTTTTTTGATATTTTGTAGAAATATCAATGACGGCCTGAGTAATAGAGCTTGCTTCATTAACTTTCAATTATCTTCTCTGTTGTAGTATCAGCTATATTCTAGCTGATCAATTTATCAATAACAAATGTCCAAATCGACCAATTAACACAAATGCATTTCCTGCATACTAAACTATGACCTATTCATCAAATCTGCCATTCTTTTATGCAAGTGCAAATAACTTTGGAATAAAAGCACATGGCTTAATGCATGCAATACAATATGCTTAATATTACAATGAACATAGATGATGTTGTGCTGTTTAATGTCCATAGGAACATTAAATGCATCTTCGGGATGAGAACATGAAAACAGATGTGAATTCAATATAAACTCCTTTGTACAAACTGACAAGCAAAGCCTTATTTTAGAAGTTCTATAGCATACAAAGAAACAGTCTGCTCAGGAAGACATTACACACTTAAAATTATCAGGCTTTTTAACAATCTGCCTTCAAGACAACCTGTTTGACTCATGCTTAGAGTTGACAACCTGTTTGACTCATGCTTAGAGTTGACAACCTGGTGACTCATGCTTAGAGTTGACAACATGTTTAATTTATTCATGCTTAGAGTTGAAACCTGTTTGACTCATGATTAGAGTTGACAACCTGTTTGACTCATGCTTAGAGTTGACAACCTGTTTGACTCATGCTTAGAGTTGACAATCTGTTTGACTCATGCTTAAGTTGACAACCTGTTTAATTATTCATGCTTAGAGTTTACAACCTGTTTGACTCATGCTTAGAGTTGACAACCTGTTTAATTTATTCATGCTTACAGTTGACAACCTGTTTGACTCAAGCTTAGAGTTGACAACCTGTTTAATTTATTCATGTTAAGAGTTGACAACCTGTTTGACTCATGCTTAGAGTTGACAACCTGTTTAATTTATTCCATGTTTAGAGTTGACAACCTGTTTGACTCATGCTTAGAGTTGACAACCTGTTTGACTCATGCTTAGAGTTGAAACCTGTTTGACTCATGTTTAGAGTTGACAACCTGTTTAATTTTATTCATGCTTACAGTTGACAACCTGTTTGACTCATGCTTAGAGTTGACAACCGTTTAATTTATTCATGCTTACAGTTGACAACCTGTTTGACTCATGCTTAGATTTGACAACCTGTTTAATTTATTCATGCTTACAGTTGACAACCTGTTTGACTCATCTTAGAGTTGACAATCTGTTTAATTTATTCATGCTTAGAGTTGACAATCTTTTTTGTTTATTCATGCTTAGAGAAGAAGAGCACATATATGTACTTGATTTGACCCTGACATCAACAGCGCCACAATACCAGTCAGGCAGTTTTACAAAACAGAGAAAAATTAACATACAAAATAACAAACTAAGTGAAAAATTAAATACAAAATAAAGAACTAAGAGACAATTTGAAAAACACAAGAAAAAAGAAAAGAGAATTCAACTATTGAGATGGTCAAATAATTAGTAAAGAATTGGGAAAGTGATAAAAAAAATTTGAATAACTTAATTTTTAATGAAAATTCTCATCCACACCCTCGTTAAATCCTTTTGTGCTGTTGGGACACATAAAACGCCATACAAATCAATCAACATTATATAATTCCTCAAACAGACAAAAAAATAAAGACCACTTTATCAAAATATAGTATCGGCTTGCCAAAACTATCAAGTGAACCTAACAACCAGTAATCAAAGAAATTTCCAATAATATGGTGAATGAGCTCTCTAATTATGGAGGCTAATTTAGTCCTTATAGATAATGCTTTTTTAACACTCTAACCAACTACAGCAGAGTGACGATTCTAACATCTTGGAAAATCTATGATAGCCGTAAATAAACCTATCCTATCAAAATTAGTGTCATTGAGTTTGGTCGTCCATTAACTTAATCTCTAAACCAAAAACAAAATAACATAGATCTTAATATTTCGTCTGTGAGCCAATATCCTTTCCTGATGAAATTTCTACCAACGACAACTTTGATATTTGTCGTAGAGTAATATATTTGGAAGAAATTGACAGCTTATTCATGCTGAAACGATGAAATGATATATTTGCATAACATATAACTTTTATGTGTCAGAAAAGGGATTCACTTGGGAATTTGTACAATTTCCTCAACCCAGACATTTGCTCAATGTAATGCTGTGTCATTCAAATGCTATTCTAAACAAGACATAAAAGTCACTTTTATTATTTATAATATATTGCTTGGCAACGAAACAGTGAATAAATAATTCAATACTGCACTTTTTGGCCTCATTTAACACAGCTGAGAACACTTACAGTTCAATGCAGTGTCCATGCTGTTTGTGTTTCAAAAAAGCACCAGGATCTTAGAATTAATGTCCCTAATTTAACTCATGTAACTTTAGTTTCTGGTTAAAATAAGGTCAACTGAACCGTAATTAAAAAAAAAAGTTCTATAAAATTTGATATAACCTGCATTTTGTATATCTACACCTACAAACTAATTTAAATGTTCCTACTTTTTTTCTATGCTTTTTGCAATAAAAGTGAGGTTTAAAGATGCCATAAGGATATATTCAAACTCATAATAAAATTGAGGATGGAAATGGGGAATGTGTCGAAGAGACAACACCTTGACCATAGAAAAGAATACAGCTGAAGGCCACCCAATGGGTCTTCAACACAGCAAGAAAGAATGTCCTTTAACATGTTTAACACAATTTCATACTATTCTCATGACTGCTGCTGCATAAATGTGCTCTTCTTATGAGAAGGAATGCCTTTTGACTTACTATGATGAGTAAGAATGTCTTTTTACACTATTTCATTATCACTTGATTAATTCCTGTCATCATGGTAATGTAATTACAATTAAAGACAAAAAAATTCTAATACATGTTATTTATATATATATATGCATGCAAAGCATTAACATTTTGGTTTAAAACACTTAAACATGTCTTTCATGACTAACAATATTTCCAATCAATATAAAAGCATTTTTTGCTAGCAAATTTAACTTTGTTCTAACACTATACAATCAAGTCTTGAGTAAGATGAAATTGTTGAATTAATTTGAATTTCTATTATTTTAACAATATGCAATGTAGAAAAAAATTCAAATTTTCAAAATTTTCAACAACAAAAAATTCCCTGGTTTAGTAAATATTGACTTTCTTTATAAATTAATGAATGTTATATAATAATAATTAATTCACTGCAGAATTTAATTAGTTTCATGCTGATATTAGAAATTAGCAGTATTAATTTGTGATAACATTTCTCCTCATGTTTCCCGTGACATTTTACTTAATATTTCTAGGAAAACTCAGTACAGCTTTAATGTTGAAACATTCCCCAGATAAATTCAATTATTTTCTGTCATATTTGCTGATATTAAATAAGAATCTGATAAGAGTTTTAATTTACTTCTGAAATTACATAGTTCATTTAATCTTCATAAAGTTAATTGCTTTATCAATGCAGATTGAATTCATTCAACAGTGTAATTCACAGCAAATAATTTTACAACAGGAACTTAATACAGATATAAGAAGATTTGGTATGAGTGCCAATGAGACAACTCTTCATCAATGTCATAATTTGAAAAAGTAAAACCGTATAGGTCAAAGTATGGTCTTTGCTCACTGAACAGCAAGCTATAAAGGACACACCGAACAGCAAGCTATAAAGGGCACACCAAACAGCAAGCTATAAAGGGCACACCAAACAGCAAGCTATAAAGGACACACCAAACAGCAAGCTATAAAGGGCACAAGGAACAGCAAGCTATAAAGGACACACCAAAAAGCAAGCTATAAAGGGCACACCAAACAGCAAGCTTTAAAGGACACACCAAACAGCAAGCTATAAAGGGCACAAGGAACAGCAAGCTATAAAGGGCACACAGAACAGCAAGCTATAAAGGGCACACCGAACAGCCAGCTATAAAGGGCACACCAAACAGCAAGCTATAAAGGACACAACGAACAGCAAGCTATAAAGGGCACAAGGAACAGCAAGCTATAAAGGACACACCAAAAAGCAAGCTATAAAGGGCACACCAAACAGCAAGCTTTAAAGGACACACCAAACAGCAAGCTATAAAGGGCACAAGGAACAGCAAGCTATAAAGGGCACACCGAACAGCCAGCTATAAAGGGAACAAGGAACAGCAAGCTATAAAGGGCACACATACCAGCAAGCTATAAAGGGCACACAAAAAGCCAGCTATAAAGGGCACAAGGAACAGCAAGCTATAAAGGGCACACCTAACAGCAAGCTATAAAGGACACACCGAACAGCAAGCTATAAAGGGCACACCGAACAGCAAGCTATAAAGGGCACACCGACAGCAAGCTATAAAGGGCACACGAACTGCAAACTATAAAGGGCACACGGAACAGCAAGCTATAAAGGGCACACCAAACAGCCAGCTATAAAGGACACACTGAACAGCAAGCTATAAAGGGCACACCAACAGCAAGCTATAAAGGGCACACGGAACAGCAAGCTATAAAGGGCACACAAAAAAGCAATCTATAAAGGGCACACCGAACAGCAAGCTATAAATATGTATAGAATGTACATAAAATCTACAAATTGAAAAGCTTTTTAAACATTATCTTGAAAATTTCCTTTCTTTACAAATGCAAATTAAAGGTGAGCAGCTGAAACCATTTTGAACACCCTGTAATTCAGATAGGGGGTACACCCGCTTATATGCCCCCTCTAAAAATAATAACGCATGTAATTTATATTTAAAACTACTGATATCTTTTGTCAATTAAAGTACGGTCCTTCAACTCAGTCCTTTAAGTCTCATGAGCGTCACCCACACCCTTTAATATCAAATCCTAATGATCTGCACCTGACCTAAGAAAGTGGCAAACATTGTAAATTTAAGCAATAAGTGTTCAACAATTTTTGTTGTACAAAAAACAGAAGCTGCACTGTCTTTATACTTGCAATATTTCATCACATTAATGCTGACATAAGCTATGCAAATGTAATTAATCAAATAGTCAACACCAGAATGTTAGAAGATACTGTTACACTTAACTGGTCACTTAGTCGACCAATGATTTAGAAAAATCTGATATATCGCACAAAGTCGCCTCTATCTGTCTTAATCAATTTTCATATTGATTTGATAGTACGTGTCAATAACAGCCAGATAGGAATCCTAAACCATTGAACGGGAAGTATCATACACAAAGATTTTAATTAAGATTTTGTTAAGATTCATCAGATGACTATAAAATTCTCTGTAAGAGCCAGTTTTCTACGTTTAACAGATACTGTGAAATCATTTGATTTATTTTCGTGGATACAAATTTCCGTGAATTGAAGAAAGATTGTATTTTCATGGATATTTTGGTTTTGAATCCCACTGAGGGAATGGTACTGATAAATACATTGTACAATCATTGACATTGATGTCTAATTACTGTAAACCATAATGTTTGCGATTATTTATTTTTTTTGCGTCTTTTGCATAAGAAAAATTAAGTTTATATAAATTGTCACAAATTTGTAAAACTTGAATCTTTTCTGATTTAATTGTACAAAAAGTAAATTAA